>JAQZBX010070158.1:0-15463 GCA_029593785.1 Cabassous unicinctus
TTTTCTTCTACTTGCTGGGGTTAGCTCCTGCTCCATCCTTCTGACCACATCTCCTGCTTCATTTCCTTAAGGAAGCCAGTCCTCATCTCCCACTTAGGTGAAATCCCTTCTAATAGATTCTTGAGCATCATTCATTGTCCCAGGTGCAGTTTTACATTGTGTGTGAGAGAGAATTTGATGAACATCTTTCTCCCCTACCAAATGGTTAGTTCAATAAGGGCAGGGACAGTGGTTGTGTTTACTACCATTGTGTCCTCATCAGCTAACACAATGCCTTGCACATAATAAACAACCAGTAAATATCAGTGTCAAATCAATAGCAAAACAACTGCTTTTTACAATATCAGGCAGCAATGTCTCAATGCTTACTTTGTATCATGCACTTTGTTGGGTACTTAACATACAGTATCACATTGAATCTTTGCAACAAGTATTGTTATGCCTCTTGAGCCTGACTTTATAGGTGAAAAAAAATGAAGCATAGAGATTAAGTAAATCAACTAAAATGATAGTTTCCCTTTAAACATTTCAATTAAGAATTAAGTGTAGCAGTGTCCTTGGTCCTCAATTCAGGGTGTATCTTTTACAGAGGTGGAAAGGAAAGACTTCTGACTGCATAATGAGATAACTACACAAGTGGCAGAAAGATGAGATAAGGACATAATGGGAAAAGTTAGCAAACCAATCACTTGAGGTTCTACTAGTTGTTCCACTGTGACAGTAACTATCTTGCTCCTTCATTGTAAGCTATGGCTTTGAATATACATTTTTGTAAGTGAAAATATTTTCTAATTCAAGATTCTACTTGAATTTCAGACACTCTAAATGTGGCAGGATAGAATAAGGACCTATGGAGAAAGGGGGCATAAATATAATAAGCCACATAAAGAGAAACTGAGAAAATGGCCTGCTAACTTACACAGGCCTGCAGTCTTATATCACCCTGCTGATGCACACAAGGAAGTTACTGAGGGGCAGCTTACAAGCACACACACCCAAGGGCTGTGTTATCAAAAGGCAGCCAGCAACATCATTATATGTCAGGAGAGAGGGAAGAGGCAGGAGGGACAGAAACCACCCCATTCAGCTTACCTCACATCTAGTGGACAGTGACCAGAGGCCAATAACTGCTGACCAACATGCCCTGCAGAGCTCATGGACAGCAACCTAAAGCCAATGACAGCAACCTGCACACCCCCAAGCAAATCAAACTGCCCAATAGATTTCCATTTCTTAATCTCAGATATGCTAATCAGCAGACCCTGGAGTCCTGCACTAAAATAAAACAGGGGACCCCAGGGCAGAATGCCTTGAGGATGCCTGCCCCCAACTCTGAGGGTATACTTCTGTTTCCTTGCTTTACTCCCCAATAAATTCTCTACTTGCTTAACCATCTGTGGCTCACCCTTGAATTCTTTCTCATGACAAAGCCAAGAACCTACACACTGACTCTGAACATAAATATATTTGAATTTTCCATTAAAAGATACAAAGATTGTTAGGACAACAAGGAACCTTGGAGAAAAGCTAGTTGAACATATACCATTTTAAAAGACGGACAAGTTGAAACAGCTATTTACAAAATGTGAGATAAATCAAAATACTGTGTTTCTCCCTTCAGAGTCCTGGTTAGAAGCCTGGCAGGATAGAAAAGCAGGGGAGAGATTGTAGGCTAGGATAATAATAAAGGGCCAGGTGAGAGTTTACATGTAGGTGGAAGTGTGTGGAACAGTAGCAAGGAGTTATAGAATAATGCTTTCTGCCACATTGGCTTAAAATTCTAATTCCCTCAGATCTTGCCTTATCCTAACTAACAACTCTTACAATAATAATTTAACAGTAATGGTATACTCAGAATGAATGAACCAGGAAACAGATGTGGCTTAAGCAATTGGGCTCCCATCTACTATATAGGAAGTCCAGGGTTCAATTCCCAGGGCATCCTGGTGAAAGGCAAGCACAAACAATGGGGTGTGTGGGGAATGAACCAACCAGGCAAAACTGTTATTTATGAATTGCATAGGTTATTTCATATGATTTTTAACAACCACTCTATTATCATCATCCACATTTTCAGCTGAGAAAAGTGAGGCATAGAGGCCATGTAACTAAACCAAAAGCCCACAAATGGCAGGGGACAACACCAGAAGGAAACCCAGAACCTGCACCCTTACCCAAAGTCACTTCCTTAGAGACACCATCTCTGACCATCCAAAATCAATCTCACCCTTATTTTCTACTATGTCCTTGTGTCAGAAACCAGCTAGTGATTCTTCTAGGCACCCAGCTGAGCCATATATCCCAGGCCCTCACCATTTATGCTCTCAGTAGATGTGGTATGTGCCATGTGCAGCTCTGCCTAAAAGCCTTCCCCGCCAATGCTCTGCCCTTTTGCCATCTGCCTGCTGGGTGCAGAGAAGGGATGGAGCACTTGAAATAGCAGTTTCACCTAATAGTTCCCCCACCCCCATGCCAACACCAGTCTCCACTTCCTATCCACACTGAACTGTCACATGTATGTGAAATAGACATTTGTTACATTAATCTGCTGAGGTTTGAGGACAGATTACTTATCCTACCTCATTCAACAGTATTGGTTTTCCTTATAGCATGTATCACAATTTAAAATTTTATATTATTTGTATGTCACTCATTCCATGTTGTCTTCTTTGCTCAAGCCTAAATTCTCCAAGGACAGTGACAACATCTGTTTCATCTACCACCTTACCTAGTGCCTAGTAAGAGCTCAGCCTGCAACAAGCACATGGTAATATTTGTTAAACAAATTGTGGGAAACTTCCTTTATGGGATGCTGGAGAGTCAAATGCAAATAAGTGATCAGGTTTGCTTCTCAAAGTGCTTCCTCCCCCAGTGGACTTTAATTCAAGAACCAGCATGAATAAGCATATACTTCAATGGAAGATTTAGGTTAAAGGATTATATCAATTCATCCCCAACATAGATATTATTTACAGAGCTAGAATGCAACATCAAGGATGCTCCTCAGATCTGGCAAAACCCTACCATGAATGGCTTCTTAGTGACTTAGGGTGGAGGGTGGGGGCTTAGAAAGCCCACTGAGACATGAGGCTCCTGCTCCTGCCCTACAAGGCCATCCTTCTTTAACTGATTTCTTGAAAATAAATGTAGAACTTAATTTCCCTTCATAGTGGGTCTGTGGGTCCTTCCTGCTAATATAGCTTGGCCAAGATGATACAATAAGTGAATGAAAATTAAGAAAAACAACTCCTGCTAGGCACCATGCTAATATGTTCATGTTTATACTTTTTATTGAAACTCCACATCAGTCATCTGAGTCAAGTAATAAAATAACAGCAATAAAAATAGATAATTTTAGTCCTCACTGTGTAACTACTATGGAGTAGGTATTGTCATACATGCTTTAGATACTTATACACTTAATTATCACAACAAACCTATGAAATAAATGTCAAGAAGGATGAATTATATGAGGTTTACCCTACTTCCAAGCTAACAAGTTCACCCACCACAGTTTAATGGATTCTGTTCTGGAAGAAGATATTTGATTCTTGGGTTAAAGACAGAGGACAGTTTATCACTCATAGCAATAGCAGTAGACAGGGTAACATCACTTTTCGGGTTCCCCAATGTCCTAATTCCCATGGGGTGACATCAAAAGGACCAGGCAGATGCTTAGCATGCAGTGGATTGTGTTATAAGAGAAGAACCCTGAGTTTAGGAAACCCCAATATTTTATAAGGAGGCTATAAGCAAACCTGCCCAACCCTTGATGTGGAGGGAGACATTATTTATATTATCCTGGACAGAAAATAAATTTGCCCTCTGCTCCCAGAAGACACTCATCTCTATCTCCCAAGGTTGTTCATTATATAAATATCCTTGAAAAGATACCAGAACAAAGCTGAATTTCTTTGTTCACAAGACATGCAGAACCATAAGAGACTCTTGGAGAAGAGTTTCCATCAATGAGATAAGGTCCCCAGTCATTAACTAACTTTCTCAACTGGCTAACCTCAAACCAGGAAGTAGGTGAGCGGGTGTTTTCCAATGCTGGTCTAGCTCTAAAACCCACACTACTATGAAACACAGCTTCTTCTTTTAATAAAGTAGGAGAGTAGGGCTTAGAGGAGTTAAGGGTTAAGTCACTTAAGTCTGAAGAGCTGGTAAGTAAGCTTGAGCTAGGATCTGAGCCCACAGCATCCAACTACAGACCTAGTGCCCTTGCCACCACAACACAGCTATGCACAAAACACCAGTGTGAGTGAGTTCTCTTGGAGATCCAGGGCATTCCAGGCAAAGCAAACAAAGTAAGGAAAGATGTGGAGACAGCAGGAAGCACATTTTGCTCTGAAAAGAGGAGGCCCCATCATGGCGGGAACACATACACACCACATACATGTTAAGGAAGGAAAGAGAAGTGGCCAGAGCTGTTTGGAAGTTGCTTTTCACCCTTAGGCTTCAGGATCTGGGCAGCTATTTCATTCAAATGAGGTGTGGGAGACTGTGCTTAGGTGGGAAACATTGCAAGGATAAGCCCAACTGTCCTCTCCAGATGAGCTCACCTGTTTGCACCATGACATGGAGTGATCCAGTTACTGAGAGCCTAGCAGGATGGGATTACAACAAAAAATGATTTCATCAGTTGTGGGTAATACAGGCACTGTTCTAGGAAGCTTGTGAGGTTATGCTTGCAGGCTTTAATATGAAACAAACAAACCCCACATAGGAGAGCAAGCAAAGGATATAAACAGACAGCTCAAGAAAAATTGAAGGAAAGAAAGAAGAAAGAGAATGAAGAGAAAAGAAAAAGAAAGGCAAAGGTAGAGAGGGAGGGAGGGAGGGAGGGAGGAAGGGAGGGAAAGAAGGATGTAGGAAAGGAAGGAGGAAAGGAAGAAAGAAAAATTGAAATTGCTCTTAAGCATATGAAAAGACCTGTTCTGTGTCACTCACAATTACTAAAATGCAAATTAAAATCTCATGGAGAGGGTATTGTTCATCTATCAGATTAACACAATCTAAAATTTTGACAGTCCATTCTATTTTAGGGCTCGAGGGAGGCCCTCCTTTTATTGCTTACATTATAAAACAACATTACAAAAAAGTTATTTATTGCAGCAATATACAGTAGCAAAAGACTGGACACAATCTAGATGTCCAACAGCTAGGTGGCCAATTAAATAAATCAAAGCCCATCCATGTAATGAAGTAATCTTCAGCTATTATTTTAAAAATTGAAGGCACTCTCTATGTACTCATATGGAAATATAACCAAAATCTATTATTAAGGAGGAAAAAGGGATAAAGTATAGAACAGTGAGTAAAACATCCTACATTTTTTGTAAAATGGGAGAGAGTGATGGTGGTAAAAGTATATATTTGCAGATGCAAGGAGAAACTGGAAGGATAAATTTAAAAAAGCAATGGTGATACTGGTAATGGTGGGGTATTAGAAAGATGGAGGTCATAAAAGAAGACTGTTCATTTCACATTTTTCTATATCTCCTGGGTTTTGGGACCATTTCAATACATTTCCCTTAAGAATTAAATTAAAAATGCAATCACTAAAAAATCATGATCAAAGATTGTTATTTCTACAAGACCAGCTCTCAGTATTAGGAAAGCTTGGCTTCTTGGATTACACTAGCAATTTCAACATTTTATGACATCATTGTCACTTGGGAAAGCAGAACTGATTTTGCTGTTAGAAAGTAGAGCATGGATTCCACAGGTGATTGCTAGATTTTCTTTCTCAGCATCTTGCTTATTTGGGCTAATACTGAGAGAATTTCTCCCCACTTGATTTTCTAAGCAACTTATGCATTAGAAAAATCTTCCTCTAAGTTCTAAACCATCATTGTTCTTCTTGATCAGCACCAAGGTTCTTCAACTGCACCCAACTCTTCTCTCTCTCCGAATATACATACCCCATAGCTGTGCTGGTAAATGTTCACAAACAATTCTCTGAGGAAAGCAAACTGTCATTTTTAGCATTTGCTGATCTGATGTCCATGGTCTATTCACCATGGCCAATTTCAAGTGACCAGTGTGATGTCATGAGGCAGCATAACATATACTTACATAGCATTTCCACCTTATAGATTTGATAGATGTAAATAATTCAAGAGCAGAAACAATAGTAAAATATAAGAAAAATAATTAGGAGGTGATGAGCTTTGAGTATTTGTTACTTTTTAAAGTAATTTTTAATATACTTTACTTAATTGCAAGTTTATATAATTTTGTTTTGTTGATAGTTATGTTCAGCACCCAACTCACAAAGTTCCCAAACAGGGAAGTGGATGTGGCTCAAGCAATTGAGTTCCTGCCTACCACACAGGAGGTCCCAGATTTGGTTCCTGGTGACTCCTGGAGAAGACAAGCAAGACAGCAAGCTCGCACAATGGGCAGGCACAGTGAGCTGATGCAACAAGATGACACAACAAGGGGACAAAAATAGGAAAGATAATGAGAGACAAAACAAAGCAGGAAGCTGAGGTGGCTCAAGCAATTGAGCATCTCTCTCTCACATGGGAGGTCCCAGGTTTGGTTTCTGGTGCCTCCTAAAGAGAAGATGAGCAGACACGAGAGCACACAGCAAATGGACACAGAGAGCAGATGGCAAGCACAAACAACAAGGGTGGAGATAAATAAATAAAATAAATCTTTAGAAAACAAACAAAAAGTTCCCAGACATTTAAGGGTCAGCTCCTGTGAGCTGGTACAAGATGGTAAATCAGGTCCAGTGTAACAATGCCATATCCCAATGTTCTTCTCTGTCTACACTCTGCTTAAAAAGCTGACTTTGAGAAACTGAGTAAGACATTCCAGACATGTTGATTGGATAATAATAATCACCAAAATGTACTGAGTCCTACAGAGTTCCAGACATTGTGATAAGTGCTTTCAAGCATGATTTTATTTAATAAAAATCTTCATAATAACATTTTAAATATTGTTTCCAATTGTAAAATGAGGAAAGTGAGGCCAGTGTGCCTTAGAAAGGTAGCACAAGCAGAACCACAGTCAAGCCAGGCTGATGCCTGCTCTTCAACTCTCATGGCTCTACTTCTTTGAGATACCTTGAAGAGATTATTTAATCTGTAACTTGAAGAGCTTGTGTTGGACAAATGAGAGGTAATTCCAAATGGTCAAAGTGGGAAAAGACAAGCATGTCTTTAAATTGAGTAACAAATGAACTTTGCTTAGCACACTCCCCAGAAAATGATTTTCCTATTTCTGGGAGATGCTTTTGCCTTAAATTTGCATTCAAATATAATCCAGATTTTGCCTTAGAAATGCTTCCCTCTGTCATTTTCTGGGGTGCCAGCAGTACAGGATGGGATTGTTCAGGACCCAAATTTACCATGCCTTTAATTCTGTCTTTCTCCAGTGTCCTTGCCCTCCCTGTATCCTCTCCCTCACCAGTATCCACCACTCTACCTAACTTCTTTCTGAATTTACAGCCTGTCATTTCTGTTTCCAAACTAGTTCTTCAGAATGTATCTCAAGTTAACTAAATGATTCCTCAGATTTCAAGTCAATTGTGTTTTAAAAAGCCAAAGAAGACAATCAGGGGAGGGTTTATGCTTTCATTCGTTTAGTTGTTTGCTTTCCTTATTTTGTTTGGTTATTTTTTCCTTTGAGGAGGAGGATAAATTCCTAGGCCAGTGGTTCCCAAACTTTGCTACACATGGGAATCACCTGGGGATCTTTAAAAACTACAGATGCCTGGAGCTGACCCTGAACTTTCTGCTTTATGAGGTACAGGGTGAAACCTGGTCATTTTAAAAAGCACTGTGTTGGGTTTTGTGCAGCCAAGTTGGACAAATACTGTCCTGGCTATTAAGAAGTCACCTTCTGGGTGGCTGTGCTCTCTCAGCGTCTTTCTCATGGATCTGTGACATAGTACAGCTTCATTAATTAACACTTTAATTAATCAAATTTTCATTGAACCCTCCCTGCCTGCCTTAGCCCTTGTGGATTCTGATGAGTCAGATTCCAGCCTGATATAGTTCCCAAGTGCTTTCCTGCTACAACAAAGCAAAGCAAAACAAAACAACCCCTCCCCACACCCAAAAAGAGTTGCTTACAAAATAGAGTAAAACTCTGCTAGCAAGGGAGAATGTTTTCCAGTGACTTATTAAGTTACTCTAACAAAGACATTGGCATGCAAATAATTAATGGACCAATTACAGATTATTTGTTTTTGTTCATTAAAGCAGAACCATGATTTATTAAAGTAGGAACAAAAACAAATGCTTTTATTGTACAAGTGATACATAGTTGTTATAGAAGAAAACAGACTATAGAAACAGAGCATATCTACCAAAAAAAACATAACTCTAGGATTTCTGTATCAAATTACAGAAAAAATATAACTAATTCAAGGTCAGTGTTAATTTATGAATTGAGAACTCCTGGGAAGAATTTAAATCTTCTGTGGAATTTATTCTTGGCCAAGCCAAGGTCAGGCTGAAGGCTTTGTTTTTCACTTGCTTCTGCAGTAGGACACAGTGGCCTTGAAGCTCTGTTACCTCCATTTCCCACAGTAAGTTCTTTTGTTTATGGAATGCTGAAAAGTATGAATATGAAGACTTGAATTATTCAACAGGAAGCAGCTCCATTTGGGTAAGTCAAGCTGAGGCATTTTACTTATTCTAGGGCTATTGTTTTCCTTACTAAGTTTTCTTAGCAGTCCCCAACTTCAGGGAAATATTCAGGTCCTTGTAACAAAAGGCCCAACAACAGTCTGGTAGATGGGCAAGCAGATGCATACTGATGGAGGGACAGATTGATGGATACTGATGGATGGACAGGTAGATAGATATGTACTAAAGAAAATCTAGCAGAATGTTACCTGCAGAATGCAAGTGGTTTATCTATAAGAGTTCACTGTATTATTCTTTCAACTTTTCAGTATATTTGAAAATGTTCATGATAAAATGTTTGGAGGAAAGTCCTCATCTTACCCTCTTCATGAATTTAGACCCCCGTTCCACATGAATCAACAACTGACACTTTTAATATGGTCTCAATGATGCTGGGCTACCATATAGATAATTATAATCAATCCAAACAACTAATTAATAATATCTGATAATCAGTGAACCAAGCACTTTGCTAAGTGATTTATATACTAAATTCCATTTGAGCCTCACCACAAACCTGTCAGGTAGATGCTATTGTTATCTCTGTTGCACAAAGGAGGAGACTGGGGCTCAGAGACAAAAAGTGACTTGCCTAAGAAGCTGGCCCTCAGGCTGAAGCCATAATCTTTGATGTCATTCTCTTAATTGAAATATAATATAGATCCAGAAAAGTACATTCACAAGTATATTCACAAGTATATATAAACACATCCATATAACCAGCACCTAGATAAGGAAACAGAATCTTTCCAGAACTCTTGAAGCTCCTTTACATCCCCTCCCCATTACCACTTTCCTCCCCCAAAATCATCCCCTCTCCCAGCTTCTAATACCATAGATTCAAATCATTGGCCTCATTCTTTATATATATATAAAATTAGAGAAGTTGTGAACTTACAAAACTTTCATGAACAATGTGCAGAATTCTCATACAACACCCTTCACCAGCATGTTACAATGTGTGGAACAGTTGTTACAGATTATGAGAGAATATCATCAGACTATTATTACTAATTATGGTCTATAGGGTACATTTGGTATATTGTTTCCATACCCTCCAATTATTAACAGAGTAGTTGGCCTCATTCTCATGGTGTCCAAACTCCCAGGGCAAAGTTTTTCTTTTGAAAAGTTATAGCAATCTCATCCCAGAAACTTTCTGGTTCAAAATGATCTGAATAAGCTACAATTCTTGTGCAATAGGTTGCTTTCTCCTCTGCCTACAGAGTGCTTTTGGGAAGCCAAAATCAGTTGCTTTGGTGAGACAGAAATGCTGCTTGTGAGCCAAGATATTGTGCCACCTTCATTAGTGGTGGGATCTTGGAGTTTTTCCAATCAAGGATTAGTTGATCTCTAGCTTCCAAATCTTCCTTTTGTTTATTCAATAGTTGACAGACACAGCAGGCAATACAGAGGACTAGGAGATTGACCTGGCTGCCCCTACCCTTGATGTGTCAATATTCTGGTTAGACATCAAAACATAAAAAATAAAGATCTGAAATGATTTTGATGAGAGTCGGTGCAAGACTCAGGCAGGTTTTCAGAAGAGGGATCAAATTCTTATTTCCTCCTTATGATGTAGCAGGCATAAGGCCAATTTCTTTGATGGGTCTCAGTTAATCCTCATCCATCAATCAAGTTACCCTCCATCCCCCCCATAAGTGTCTTATGTTCTGGAAACAAGTAAATATATTTCTTGCTAAGATGTAACTGAGAGTCTAGGGCCTGTGTTCTCAACAGGGAGCTCTATTGTCCCCAAGGAGGCAAAAAATTGGTTCCAGGGGGCCAAAAAATCTTTTATTTTACAATGGTGCATGGCCCTTCAAAGGGCCATTGATATACAGAATAGCTGTGATTTAAAAATATCTAGGGAGGAGGGGAGAAAAATCTGGGGAAAAGTGTCAAGAAATGTTCATGAAGGGGATGCAATAATGAAAAAAAATGGATGTGAAAGATTGGTCTGGAGAGAAGGACAACAATAATAAATCATGAGTATAAGAATAGGGGATGTTCTGGGGACTAATGTGAACAGGTAGTTGTGAGTCCTAGGTACCTTTAGACTGATTTGGAAGGGATCTTACTTAGGTTGCAAGCTCACTGGTTTCTTGGAGCAACAGTATCTCCAATTAACATATGAGAACATTGGGCTAAGTCAAGTCTGCTAACTTTCCATGATCTCAAAACCAGAGAGTCTTGTTTGTGATCAAAGTGTATGCTCTCTGTGATTATAAGTGACAGGACTGGGACTCTAACTCAAGCTTATCCTCTCTGGACAGCAAACAATGAACTGGCTCCCTCCTGGTTGTCATCACTAAGAGCTTCACATCTAGATTTCTTTGATTTAATTGCAGAATTCATATGATTGGATTTAACAGCAAAAATCTCTGATTTAAAGGAAATCTAACTTTCTAGCCCAAAGAGCACATTTAGAGGCAGTAAAAACTGAGTCAGAAGCTCCAGGATGAATCTTGCCTCTCATTTAAAGCTAATTCAAATGCAGCACTGTCCCCAGACCTGTATTTTTTCTTCTGTCCCTTGAGGCAAGTGCTTACCACAGCTACAGATTTATGTGCTGATTTATTGCTTCCTAAAGGTATATTAATGGAATTTTCTTCTTCTATTAAATTCCAGCTAATTCTTCCATCACAGCCTCCTGCTAAATTGTCCTCACTAAGATCAAAAGCATACATCTTTCTGAGTTCCTGGACTGCCATTTTCATAAGTTTGAGGATTTGAACCATTAGGTGTACTGTAAAAGGCGGGTTCCCAGGCCTGAGGTCAGGTGGCAGAATTGCTGCCAAGGCAATGAGCAGAATGTGCATGGGGGGAGTGCAAAGCTCACATACAGTAGCCTCAGGATAATGAGTTCTTCCAGGTTTTCAGAGCAGGCCCATGAGCTCAGTGCAGCAGGAACATCCTGGCTAGCCCCGACTTACATCTTTACTTTTCAATAAATTCCCAAACTTTCTTTTCACTGTGGTCTGCATCCCACTCATGTCCAGGCTACTCCCCCTCCTCCTCATTTTTTGAGCCAAGTTGGTGATGTGATCAATCCTGATTTATAGACAACATTGTGGACATAACACAGTCAAGTATTTTGTCAAAGCCTGCACAGTAAGTGGAGGAAGTGAAACGTCTGTCTCAACATCTCTGCTTGTAACCATTAATATAAAACTGAATCCCAGATAGAAATGTAGGCTTTGGAGAAGACCCAGCATATCTGCTTCTGGCTTATTTGTTCATCTGTTCATTTGTTCTTTCAATCATTTATTCCATATGAACAATAACAGCATACTAATTACCTGACAAGCACTATGCTACAATTGTGAACCAAATAGTCAAGATCCCTATCCTTTATAGAGTTTATATTCAGGGTGCTGTGGGGGCATGAAGGAGGGTAGCTCATAAGCAAACAAAACCCCAAAACCAATATCCATAATAAATAATTTTCCTGAAACAGCTCATGTGCCTTCTAAATCATCTAAAACCTATTAAAGCTGTGTTTAACTGTACATTATTTTTAATATTTAATTGTGTTGTTGCTGCTGTTGTACAGCAGATTGCTAGATCAGCCCCACATCTAAAACTTACCAAGGTGTACTGAGTTGAACAGAATTTCACCAATAATTTAAAAACTGCCAACATACTTATATGCTTTTACCAATGAGGAAAGCTGATTAAATTAAGCCATGATATTTTTTCAGTCTTGTGGATAGGAGAGTGTTTGCTCATGCAGTTCCCCAGCCTAGCCAGCCTGGTTCCTAGCCCAGGGGCAGTGGCAGCCAAAGTAGGCCACAGCAAAAACCTGCCTATCTCAACATGCATTAAGGAGATAGGAGGAAACCCCTGTTTTAGTCATAGCAGAAACAAGTAAATGATAAGCTTAGTCCCAATTAAATTCTGGACACTGCTGCTGGCATATTCCTTCCAAATACTATTTTCATCTTACCAAGATTATCCTCAAAAAAAAAAAACAACACAAAACTTTTGGGGGCTTCTAAGAATCCATAGAAAGCAATAGCCTTCTCTCCTGAAGATGGACATCTGTACACTTACTTTAAGCATTTGCCTTAAAATGCTCAATTCCTGGGCCACCTTCCCCACCACCCTGAGTTCCCAGAAGAGATTAAGCTGTGCATTCCAACTTTCTGTCAAACCTCTGTGAGCAAAGTGCCTTCACATAACTGACCTCTAATGCATTTTGTGAAGTCTGAACCACATATCAATTATTTGGCAAACCAAACATGTAAAACAAGTGCCTAAAGATTTTTGCATGGAGACTAGGGTAGAAATTAAACTTCTCTGTTTGCCTTTTCTTTTATTCCTTTATATATAGTTTATGGAGATTTCCTCCCTTTTCTCCTCCCAAGTCCCTTGAACCTGTTATGAACGACCCTGCTATTTGCTTCAAGCCTGCAGCATCAGACACTCAGTTCCTAAAACGATGTCTTGTTAGAGCTATGGATTATTTGTCAGTCTGCTTAAGTAGCCCTTCAGGGTTAGTCTCAGCCCAGAGTCAGGAACCCAGGTTTTAATCAGGAAGGACCACTACTAGTAGGTCTTTTAAAAACTCAGTCAATCAAGCAATCATTCAATAGAGGAGAGGAAAGGAGAGAGTAAAATAGGCAAGCAGAAAAGAGGGGTGGGCAAAAAGGAGAGAGGGGACTGAAGCTCAATGGCATGAATTGTCATGCTAAAGTGAACACACAGGCCCATGGCTGTGCCCTGCCATTCCTCCTTCCTCCAGCTGTTGGTCACCACCTGCAGCTTTGATGACCAGTTCCAGTATATGCTGAAAACTTCCTTCCTAAGCCACCTGTTTCCCTCTGCCTGACTTTTTCTGGCCTAAGGAGCTTGGGCCAGGCAAGCTCTGCCTATTCTTTTGGTCACACAAACCAATTCTGATACACTGTGGGATGGGACTACACAGAACCTAAATAACAGGAGGCAGGGATTCATGGGGGCTTTCTTGGAGGCTGGCCACCACATGCCCCCAGGAGCAAAACTCTTCCAATGAGTAATGGGAGTTAATGAATTAAGTGCCCCAGTGTTTTTGTTCCTTGCTGAGACAATTCTAAATTATGTCCTACAAAGTCTTTCCAACAGTCCCAGTGGTATGGAGTTCCAGTTGCCAACAGTGGCAATTAATATAGGCTTTCCTCTGTTCCCCAATACTTTGCAATGTTTTCTGGAATCATCCACCAAAAAACCACGTTCTCCCAAATCCTTCGTTAAGAAACCCAAACTCTATATGCCTCAGTTTCTTCATCTGAAGAATCTGACAATATATATATTTCAAAGAATGGTTCTGAGGACTAAATGAGATAGTATTTTTAAAGTATTTGGTACTTTGAGAATTTAATACTCAGTCACTGGTCAGGGTTATTGTGTAGATTTAGTAAATCCATGCCAGGCCCATGGAAGAAATATAGCAAATCACTCTGGAAGAAATTACAGGCATAACTTTGGGCTGGGAGGCTGAGATGATCCAGCTCTTATTACCCTTTGCAATTGGGGAGACCTGGCAGTTGAACCTATGCCATGGCACTGTCCCTTACCTGTGGCACTTAAA
Source organism: Cabassous unicinctus (assembly GCA_029593785.1). Lineage (NCBI taxonomy): Eukaryota > Metazoa > Chordata > Mammalia > Cingulata > Chlamyphoridae > Cabassous > Cabassous unicinctus. The sequence continues at coordinate 14,224 of JAQZBX010070158.1, forward strand.
AATTGATCGCATTTTCACCTCATTAAGTCTTCTATTGACTTGAACCAGGTACAGTTGAACATGAGAGCCAATTGCTAAACAGACACTTGGTAAATATCAGGGAACTTTGCTAGAGCTGAATCAGCCATCATACTTTCCTCAAGGAACTGGTATCTAGTGGTCTTCTTCTCTTATAAAGCAGCATATTTGTCCCCTAGTTTAAGGCTTTTGCAAATGGCCATAATTTTTCTGACTGTGCCAGGTTTTGACATCCTTGGGACAGGGCCTGGCAGAAGTCTCAGGATACAAGTGTTTGAGGAAACACTGAAGATAGACAGGAGGAACAGCATATTGAGGCAAGCAGGCCAACCCTGAGCAACAGGCAGAGGGTCGGGAGGTCCAGGCATCACAGTACCTGTGGGTTAGGAACAGAGGTATGGGAACTCAAGGAGAGGCTGCCAAAAAGTCATGGGGTAAAAATGGAGCTTAAAATTTCATAATAAAAATGCATTAGTCTCTGTGATGATAATGAAATCTCGATCCAAAAATTCACGTTGATACTCGGTCCTGATGAAATAATTACATAGTTCATTTGTACATATCACATTCTTGAAGGGAACTGTCCATAACAGTCTTCTGCCACCCCATCATGTGCCAATCATGGGAATCCATTTTCTGGCCATAACAAATAGACATAGGTTTTTCCCTGCTTTGTTATGAGTTTGTAAGGACATCAGCCTGTAGCTGATAATGAACAAGCCTCTGGTCTCAGAGAAAGTGGTCTAGAGAAAGAAAAGGTAGAGATGAGAAAAGGAGAAAGAGCCAGAGTTCAAGAAGATGGAGTCCCAGACTCCAATAATTTGAAGAAAGTTCCACCTCTTTCTGTCCCACAGTTCTATTGCATGAGCCAATAACTCTGCCTCTTTTTGTTTAAGGTATTTTGAGTTAGGACTCTCTTATTTGCAGTAAAAGTACATTAAATTATTTAAAATATGTTAAACATATTAAAAGTCTTTAAGCATAAAGATGTACTTTGCAGCAGAGTTTTAATCAAAGGCAGTCGTTTTGGCAGGTCTGAAGATAGACTATAATGCAACCATTAAAACTATTTGGTTTTCTTATTGAAAACATTTATCAAGCACTTATCATATACCAGGTACTATGTGGCAGTCTTTTATGTACATGATTTCATTTAATCCTCACAATGAGCCAGTGGTAGGGACTGTTTAGATCTGTCTTAGTTTACCAGGGCTGTAACAAA
>JAQZBX010070159.1:0-15446 GCA_029593785.1 Cabassous unicinctus
TCATGCCGTTCGCTGTTAGACGAGGACAGGTGTGACAACAGACAAGACGTCAGGACAGACGAGAGGACAAGAACCTGTCGGGGTCAAGAAGGGAATGTGGCTCTGGGCCGACTGGCAGAAGGCTTGTCCTGCGCCAGGGCTCCTGCTCAGACGGGCTCTGCGCGCCCTGCCCTCGCCAGCGCACCCGGCTGTGGATAGCAGGCTTGGCCCCTCGCCACCTGGGCTCCTCCATGCCAGGTTCGGGGAGGGGGAGCGCTGCCACCTAGACAGAACTGCCGGGCCCCGGCCGGCCCCACCCTGCAGCTGCCCCTGGGTGGGGGGCCTCTTGGAGCCACGAGGAGCAGCACGGAGAGGTGGGGGCCGAGCGCGTGGGCATGGCTCCCAATCTGAACACCAGCCAGCGACAGCGTTGCTCCAGGCAGCGTGCAGAGTAGAGCTGGCAGGCTGCAGGCAAACGGGGCTCCTGGAAGGCGCAAGCAAACATGGAGAGTGAGCGGCACCAGGGAGAAGACCAAAGGAGAGGGACCGGGAGCACGGCGGGGGCAGGCCAGACACCGCGGGTGCACTGCGGTGGGGAGGGGGCGGCCGTCAGACTGCGGGGCAGGGGCTGGCCGGAGAAGGAGGGTGCGACGTGTCAGGCCCGGGGCAGGGCCCTGGCCAGCACACGTCCTGGTGGGCCCGTGGCAGGTCCTGTCCCACTCGGCCACCAGCTGCCGTGCAGGCTCCACCTGCAAAACTGCGCTCAGAGCACCCGCCGTGCGGGCTCGGGGCGGGCTCCGAGAGCCGGTCCACAGGAAGCCCAGACCCCGCCCGGCCTGGACGCCTGAGCGCAGCCACCGCCACCCTCTGCCTGCTTGCCACCCAGTGGACAGCTGTGGAGCTGGTCGTGCCAGGATCCCAGCTGGCCTGGGCGCCTGCGACTCAGCCCCTGGCCTCCACGCTCTCCCTGCTACAGGGTGTGGTCTCTTTTGACACCCCGCACATCCAGTTCTCACAAGAGCCTGCCGGGCCAGACTGGTGGCGCCCACTTGACCCCAGGGGCCCATCCTGTGTGGCGGGCAGCAAGCGAGCTGGCCAGCAGGCTGCAAGGTCTCCTCGCCAGGACAGCCCAGGTTCCCCTGCCAGGCAAGGCGGGCGCAGCCGCCTGCCCACAGAGAGTGCCCGAGGGGCCGCCCACATCCGCCTTGCTGTGTTCCCGAAAGCCCCGGTCTCCCGAGTCCAGGCTTTAGAAAAGAAAGTGGGTGAAGCCGGTGACTCAGCCAGCCTGTTACCTTCTCAAACCACTCAGGTGACCCAGGGCACCAGAACATTCTCCACAGTGCACTGGAACCGAACGCCACGTGTGCCCTGAGCCCCAAAGCACTTGACTTCATGCAGAGTCCAGCTCCAGCCACGGCCAGCCCCCCGTCTCTGTGCAGGCTGCCAGGTCATTGGTCCAGCCAAGCGCAAACGGTGGGGATGCCCTGACCACAGGGCAGCCCCCGCAGAGGCGAAGACCAGGGCCACTGCCGCGTGCGCTGGGTACTGACGGCAAGCTCCTGCGCATTGCCATCGGAACAGTCCTTGGCCCTGGAAAGGGGCTGCCCAGGCTGCAGCTACCGCAGGGGCGAGCCGAGTGAATCCCGAGCGCTGAAAGGCAGGGGGAGTGAGCGGCGGCATCCTCTAGCAGCCCCGCACCCGAACAGCCCCAGCCCGACGCCGCGCTCCCCACGTGCCCACCATACGGGTAGCCGTGACAGGCCCAGGAAGTGCGGCAGCGCCAAGGCGGAGGCTGGCGCTCCCGAGGCTGACTGTGTGGGTGCCGGCCATGGGGATGCGATGTGACTCCAGAAAGGCAGGCACTGCCACCGGGGCGGGGCGGGCACGGCCCGAGGTCAGCTCACAGCCACAGGCAGCGTTTCTGGGGCAACTCGCCCCCAGCGACCCACCTGTGCAGCTCACTGTGCCGGCAAAGCCCAGGGTGCGCCCCAGCTCCCACGGGCCTCGGGCAGGGGCTGCAGTACCTCCAGGGGCCGGGGGCCAGACCGCTGCCACCAGCTAACAGTTCCCAGAGCCCTCGGCACATGGGGCCCCCACACTGGGCCACAAGCCCAAACCACCTCCGCACCTGCCCCTCACGTCAGCCTGTCCCAGAATTCCGTGACCCGACGCAGAGAACAGAGCAGGCACCGCCACAGCTGCAGAGCCCCTGGTTCAACGCACAGGGAGCTGGTAGGACAGAGCCTGCAGGTCGGGGCACACCCGGGCACATGGAGGCCCAGGAGCTTGCTGCCCGCCCACCTGGCCCCCCTGCAGGCTCGGGCAGGAGGAGGGGCTCAGCCTCGAGGGGGCAAGGGCTTACTACGCAGACACAGAATTCCCTGAAAGGGAGGCCCAGAGCCAGGCCAGGGGACGCCATGAGGCGCTACGGCAGGGCCACTGGGGGGCCGAGGACGGGAGCGCGGGGCCTGCCCTGCAATCTGGCCCTGCTGAGGGCTGCTGACGGCGTGGTGTGCGCTGGCGGCCGTGCAGGAGGGGCTCCACCCAGGTCCTGGAACCCCATCTTGGTGGGGGAAGGGGCCAGGGGGCACGGGGAGTGACCAGGCCTGTGGGCCTGGACGGGGGCAGAGCGGGTGGCCGGGGAGAGGGCGGCCTGCCTTGGGTACCACACACTGGTCATGGCTTGGGACTGGTGGGGGCTCTGCCCAGACAGGGTGTGACCCGAGTGGACAAGCACACCTACCTCAGGGCGCCCCCTCCCAGGAGGGCCGCTCGCTCCCTCAGAGTCCAGCTGGCCAACTCCACGTTTCCTATCAGCGACCTCCCTGCCCCGACGGGGATCCACGGCCGCAATGGCATCTGTGCGCGGCTGGACACCAGCGCCCTTCCCCAACTTCCCCAACGGCTCTTTTGTCGTCTTGGTTGTCACAGAGCGTGGGTAGAGGAGGAGAGGTTTCCAGTCGAAATGGGGCCTGAACAGCCCGAGCAGGACAGATGGAGCCTCGTTCCACGAGAGCTTGGGCAGCAGCGCCCGGCCGACAGCACAAGGCCGCCCAGAGGGCCCCAGCCAGCAGCGCTGCTGCAGGTGCCCGGGGCCTCCCAGGGCCGAGGATGTCTGCGCTGCCCTGACGGGCGCTAGGCCGAGCGGCCAGGGGGGTAGCCGAAGGAGCAGCGAGCTGGCGCCCTTGCGGCCTCCCAGCTCACCTCGCCTCAGGAGCTCCGGAGGACGCAGTAAAGTACCTGTATGAAAGCAAGGGGCAGGAGATGCAGCGCCGGCCGCCAAAGGAGCACAAGGAAACCCCACTTCCGATCTCAGAACGAGGCACGCAGGGAGGGCAGTGCGTCACACAGGCAGCACGCCAGCTGGGAAACTGGTGCGAGGGTGGGCGGCCCGTCAGACGGACACGGAGCCCCTAGACGGGCGAGGGCACACCTGCCAGGGCAGCGGCCTTCGCGGAGGCCAGCACCCCTGTGTGAGGGCGGCTGGAGCAGGCGGGAGCGCAGGAGCACGGTCAGGAGCCACGAGGCCTGCAGGCCACAGCGGGCCCTTCCTGGAGCTCTGGGCCGAGCTGGGCTGGCACAGATGGAACCAGGTGCAGCTGCGGGCATGAGAGGCGAGGCTGGCAAGACCAGGAGTCGTCACAGACACGGAGTTTACACATGTGTGCACACGCACATGAGAGCAGCCACCCAGATTTCTCCACACGTGGCACCGCTACCTGTGGGCTCAACACTGGAAGGCCACACCTCCCGCCACCCCCGCTCACCATACGCAGTCCCGTTCCCACAACCCTGCCACCCAGCAAGCCCGCGCAGGGGCCTTCCACCTGCCAACAGCCCCCTGCGGGCCCCAGGCCTGGAGGGCAGGGTGGGCTGACTGCAGGGGGCCCGGGCACAAACGCCCTCCTCGAGTGGGGTGGCTGTGGTCACACCCGGGGGGGCGGGTGTCAGCTCCCGAGACGTGCCATCACGGTGCGTGTGCGTGGTGCCCCTAGGAAGCGGGGGACAGGCACCCGCCAGGCAACGTTCTGGGGGGCTCCTGGAGGCTGGGGGTCTGGAGGCGCAGGCCTCCTCCGAGCCCTGGAGACCGCTGCCCTCAGCACTGAGACGTGGCCTTGAGGAACTCTGAGGTGACAGGAGCCCACATGCCCTCAGAGAGCTGAGGCCATCAGCTCAGCAGCTGCCTGTGGAGGGCGCTGTTTCCATGGCACTCCGGAATGGGAAGGGGTCTGGGGCTGCCGAGGGCGTTGGGGGGCAGACAGGGCTGCTCTGAGTCATGACTGGGGGGGAGACAGGACTGGACGTGCTCAGCAAGGCATGCAGAACCGAGCTCGGGAGAACCGGCTCCAGGCCACTGCCCTGGAGGACAGGGGACGGGGTATACCCCAGGCTCTGGGGGTGCTCCCTCCAGACAGCAGTGATGGGGAGCTGCTCTGGGCAGGGGTGTGGGCTGTGCGGCAGACCCCTGCCTGCCCCCACTCCCCGAGCTGAGGGCTAACTGGCCGGCAGTGGGCAGGCGGCAGAGCCGGGAAGCAAAGCACGGGCCAGCTGCAGGGAGCCCGTTCAGCGCTGCCAACGTGCCCGGGAAACCAAGGCGGGGGAGGAAAAGCACACCCAAGGCCACGCCCAGGAGTCTGTCCATCTCCACATCCACCACGACTCAGCTGTCACACTCCCCAGAAGCCAGAGAACAACCGGCCGGCAGACCCATGGCCATCGTCCTGGAACCACGGAACACCAGCCACCGGCCATGGCCCGGCCCAGCCCTGACTTGGCAGAGCCATGTGGACCTTCCACACGACCCCCAGCGCGCCGGGGGACACGGCTGCTGTCCCAAGGGAGGTCACGGACAGTCTGCAGAGTGAGTCGGACCACGGAGGAAGTGGAGAACGCTGCTGGTCAGGAGAAAGCATCCTCGTCGACGTCGGCAGGACGCCGTAACCCGAGGCGCCAGAGGCCCCGTAAAAGGGGCAAAGCTCAACAGCAAGGGTCCAAAGGGGCCAAGCGCAAGCTCGGGCACAACGCGCTATCTTGCGAACCAGTGACGGAGGCCTCCGGCGTGAGGGGAAGGGGCCGGGGGCGGCCCTGTCAGCGGCCGTGGCACTGCGCTGGGGGGCTCTGGGGGAGGCCCCGCCCTTCGGCACGCCCCCCCCCCACTGTGCCTGGGCCCCAGAGCCGCCCACACCGCCTGTGTCTTGGCCTCCTCGCCCCCAAATGTACAGAGAAGCGGGTGTGGTGTTGACGGCCCTGGGCAGCTTCTCCTCACGAGACGCGAAACGCAGACGTCCCCATTCGGGGCTCCAGGACTGACCCCGTCCACCCCTGATTCACAAGACCGCTGCTGCCCAGAGTGCCACCAAGGCGGAGGGAGGCCTCTCCGTCCACGCCTGCTGCCTGCGGCCCCCGAGCAGCCCAGCGCCGTCCGGGGCCCGGGGCTCCTGCGGTGGAGTCGGGCTCCGGGCTGTCGGCACCCCCGTGGCCAATAGGAGCCGGGCAGCTGCTGGGAAGCACAGGCGCGCTCTGCTCACACCCGCCCGAGCGGCGGCGGGGAGAGCCTGCGTGGAGCTGAGCCTGTGTAGACCATCAACAGAGGCGCGGACTGGACACAAGGGCCACCCGCCCCGCAGCGCACACAGCGAGGCGCTCGCGCCCCGACGTGGCTGGGGCCTCGGCACACCCCCGTGAGGAGCGCGCTCTGGGCACAGGGGAAGGCGTGGCTGGGGCGCTCTCCTCAGCGCCTTAGCCTGCGTGGGGCCAGGCTTCTGAACCAACCAGTGTGTGCCGTTCCAAAGAGCAAACCCACACACACCCCGGGGGAGCCGTGCTCCTGCTTCCCAAACAAGACCCCCCAGCTCCCTCCGGGCCCAGCTCTGAGTCCCACCTGTGCTCAGTTCCAGCCCCAGGGTGGGGGTCGGGGTGCCGGCCTCAACAGGGAGCCCCCGGGACACGCCTCGTCCGCCCATGCTTCTGGACCACGCGGGGGGACTTTCTTCAGGGGCAGCAGCAGCAGCCCACCCTCACCTGGCCCACCAGATCAGGCGCCTCCTCCCCAGGACGGCTGGGCCTGAGCCCCTTCCCGGAGGGCCGGCCACAACGGGCCTCGGCAAGAACCAGCGGCACAGGGAGCCCTCGCCCGGGTCGCTGTGGTCCACGCCGACCTGCGCCCCCAGACCCGCTGAGTGTCCCTGGCGGTGGAAGGAAGCAGGGGCTGTCAGGCCAAAGGGTCGGGCAGGCCCAAGCCAGGCAAGCGCGCCACCTGAGAGGGAGGACAGCACCCCCTCCAGCCCAGGGTGCTCCCCCTGCCCGGCACCCCCATACCTGCACTCTGGGGGACACTGCTTCCCTCAGGGATACCCAACCCCACTGTGAGCCCCGGCGACCCCACCTTTTGGGAACTCACCAGGGAGCGTAGAGACAGCCTGTGGGCAGCTGAGAGGGCTGGGCAGGCCCTGGGGGCGGCTGGCCGCAGAGACAGCTCACGGGGAGGGTCTGGGCAGCCTGCAGCACTGGCTCGGCGTGGACCACCCAGCCTCCTGACAGCCGCGCAGACCCTCCACCACCTGTCCACTGGTGGGAAACAGGCCGGCAGGGTCCAGTCTGTGCGTGGGGCCAGCTAGGCAGGTCACAGACCCCTCGTGCCACCCAGGTGAACAAGACCCCGCTGTTTACCGTAATTTCTCAAAGGAAGCAAACGGTTCTGTAGGTTTTAAACGGTAACAACTACTTCAATTTTTCAAAAAACCGTAAGTGAGAAAAGAAAAAACAAAACAGCCCCACATACACGCCAAAAAACCCCACAAACCTATTCTGTAGTTAAACAAAATCTATCTGCTGCCAGGTGGTATGACAGGAAAAGAATTAGGAGAAAGGATGCTGGTAGAGACGAGGCCGCCCAGGAATGCGCACCTCCAAAGCCAGAGGAGGGAAGAAGTCCAGCCAGGGCATTCTGTGCGGGCCGGCCCGGGAGACAGCATGTGGAAGAATCTTCCAGAAGCAGGGAGCCTGGGGCTGGGCGAGCCTCAGGGTCTGGCAGTGCGGGCAGAGCCACAGGGCGGGGTGCGGGGCACCGGACGCCCTGCCACCTGGCCCCCAACCCTGCGTCCTCACAACAAACGCAACCACAGAAGCGCGCGCCACGAGTCAAGCATGAGCCTGGAGACCTGCAGCCTGACTCTCAGGGCCAGATGCTTCTCTGACGCCAGACTGTCGCCTCCCCAAGGACAGGGGCTTCGGCTGCACGCTCTCCTGGACACAACGGGCACTCGGTGGATACGTGCTGAGTGACAGTGGAGAAGCCTGACCAGGACACCGGGAGCAGCTCCCGCACTGGCCGTGAGGCTGCGGTCCAGGGAGTAGGGCCCCTGCCTGCGAGCCTCGGTCCCCGCCTGTGGCAAGGCGAGCAGCCTCCCTCGCAGGCCACCTGGAGCAGGCGTGGAGCGGTGCCTACTGGGAAGTAAACGTCCAGGCAGGAGCTGTAGGCACAGGACGGCGCCCCCACGGGCCTCGGCAGCAGCTGGAGGCTCCCACTCCCTGGGATTCGGTCTGGCCAGGCTAAGCCCCGGAAGAGTCCCAGGCCCGAGGCTGCACTTTCTGTGCGAGGTACCGGCCCAAGACCCCACGACTCAGGCCCACCAGCTCCAGCTCAGGCCGGAGGTGACCCCTCTGGAGGGGACGTGCACCCCAACAGCCCGGCTCCAATTCCGGCCCTGCCACTGCCGGCTTTGGCACGCGTCCTCACCTCTCCTTCTCTCGTTCACTCTGCACACATCCATGCCGCACAGCCTGCGCGCCCCACTCTGTCTGGGGCTCTGGGGGTCCCTCAGTAAACACTAGACAGACGCCGTGCCTGCTCTCTTCCCACTCAAGTTCTTGGGGGGGAGAACACCAAAGCAGAAGGAAGAGCAACATACAAAACCGCTTCCGAGGGCAGGAACTGACACCAAGGAAAGTAAGGAGTAAAACAGGAAGGTCAACAGCCCCTGGAGAGAGCCAGGGAGGGCTTCTCAGAGGAAGTGGCATGTGCTGGCAAGGCCAAGCAAGAGCCAGCAGGTGCGACCGTCCACAGAGGGACAGCCAGCAAGGGGCTGCCATGCTGGGCTGACAGGCGAGGAAAGGGCAGGAATGTGGATGGACAGCAGGCCAGGGAGGCCCCAGCGTGCCCCCCATCAGGAAGGGGGAGCCGTGGGTCAGGCGGGGCAGCCACACACCTGGAACTCGTGGGCTGCAGGGCACAAACTTATCAGAGGACCTGGCCAGTTAACTCGTGGTCAGTAAACTCACCATGGTAACGGTTAGGCAGAAAGCCCTGGGCCTGTCCGCTCCCAGTATGCAGCCCCCACAGAATCTCGGCTGGGGACCCTGTGCCAAGGCAGACCCACCTTATATCCCTGCCTCTGCCCAACTATCTGCCCAGGATAAAAAGTGGCACACTTGTCTCAGGGCCGCCCTCTGCCTAGCTGCCAGGCCCCCCCACCCCCACCCCCAGCTCTCTAGAGCCTCAGGCAGGCCCCAGAGTGTGGATGTGAACTTGAGGAGCCCCCCTTCAAGGACAGCCTCTGTGGCTGGGGAATGCAGGTCAGAGTTCCCCAGAACCCCACAGACACAAGGCCCCCAAATCAAGTATCAAGTACTGTGTGAGGGCACAGCCCCTGGCTGGAAACCTTCAGCTCGGGGGCGGGGGGGGGGGGGGGGGGGGGGGGGGGGGGTGGCTCGCAGAGGGGCTGGCAGTTTCTCCTGGTCTTGGGGAGGCAGTAGCCAGCTAGGCCAGTGCAGTCGCCCTACTAGCCCACTCTGTCGGTATTTCACTTCCTCCTCCAGTCACCTGGATTCAGACAAGAAAGGCAGTGTTTGCTCAGCAAATACTGTCCATAACTTAGCCAGATGAGCAGCGTTCCTTGCTAACGTATCAGACACGCAGCACACAGCAGTCAACAAGAGCGGTCTTAGACACACTCTCCTCCCTCTCTAGGTAAAACCCTTAGGGGTGTGAGGAGCAGTGGGAGAGTCCCAAAGTATCTCTTTTATCACTGCCTCCAGACAAAATCCAGCACTGCCCATCTAGCTGGCACATCGCAAAACGGGTAAAATGATATTTTGGCAACAGAAACACAACTGAAAAAACGACAAATGCGAAGCCAGAGGACCCACTGCTCAGTGTGACTGACAGATTTTTTCCCAGAGCTCAAGACACACTGCGCCAAGCCCACCCCCACGCAAGGCGAACGCTGGGCCAGGGGGCCGGGGAACCGCGGGGATCCCCCTCGGGGGTCCCTTCCCGCCGAGGCTGGGTAGGCGTGCATTTCTAGGGCTTCCGGGTCCTGCGTCTCGACTCCAGGCCCTGTTTAGCACCCGAACTCCAGCGGCCGCTTTCCCGGCCAGCCCCTGCTCGGGGCCTGGGCCCCGCCGAGAGCCCCCGCGCGCCTACCTCCAGGGCCTCCAGGGTGCTGAAGCTGGCGATGGCGAAGCCGTCGATGAGCTCCTCCTCCTGCGAGCTGGACTCGCGGCGGCGGCGGCGCGGAGGGCGCGCGGCACGGGGGGCCGGGGCCGGGGCGGCGGCGCCTCGGGCCGGCGCGCAGTTGTGGCTCGTGTTCTCCTTTCCGGGGCTCGGCTCGGGCTCGTCGCCCGACGACGGGCTGTGGTTGCGGGCGTCGCGGGCCGCGGCGGCCGCTTCCCGGCGCCTCACGCGGTCCCGCTGCGCGCGCGAGCGCCGGCTCTGGCGGGCCTTGGCCTCCATGGCCGTGGGCGCCCGGCGGGCCCCGGTGACCTTGGCGCGGGCTCCGCGGGCTCCTCGGCTACGCGGCGCCGCCGGGCTCCGTGCGGGCTCGGGCTCGGGCCCCGGGCGGCGGGCGGCGGGCGCGCGGGGCCGGGCCGGGCATGCCCGGGCGGGGCGGGGCGGGGGGCGCGGCGGGCTCACGCTCCGGGCGCCTGCGGGCGGCCCCGGGCCCGGCTCGGCCTGTGCGCCCCGGCCCGGGCGGACGGGCGCATCGGCGGCGCTGGGCCGGCGCTCAGCGGCCCTCGGCCGCCCGCCCCGGGGCCCGGCCCATGCGCGGCGGGCGGGTCGGCCGGCGGGGCCCGGGGAGGGAGGCGCGGCGGGCGGGGTCGTGGGGCCCGCGCACTCGTGCGGCGGCGGCGGCGGCTGCCCCGGGAGCAGATAACAACTGACGTACTTCCGCCCGGCCGTGTGACCGCAGGAAGTGAGCCGCTTCCGAGGCGACGGCGCGGAGCCCCGCCCCTCCCGGGCCCCACCCCCGCGTCCGGCCCCGCCCCCTGCGGCCAGCCCTGCCCTGGGCCCCGCCCGGCCCGGCCCCGCCCCCACGGCCAGGCCCCGCCCCTCACCGCCCAGGCGCCGGCCCCGCCCCGACGGCCAGCCCCGCCCCGCCCGGCCAGGCCCCGCCCCGCGCCCGTGCGCCCTGGGCGCCGCGCCTCGAGGGAGGGACGGGGGTCGGCGCACCTGCGGGCGGGCCTCCCTCGGGAGGAGTCTCTGGAGGGGAGGAAGCGGCGCGGGGCTCTCCAGGTAAGCCAGCCACGGGGCCGGGGCCGCAGCCCCCTCTGCGCTCCTGCTGCGAGCCCACCCCAGCCGGCGTCCCGCGCACGTGCGGGTGGGGGAGGGGGTCGCTGCGTCCCGGGCTGTGGGGGGCACGGGCGGACCCGGCCTGGGCAAGGGGCGTGGGCAGGCCGCCCGCGGGGTGTCCCCGCCCCCACCCCGCCCCCTCTCGCCGGCCCCCCGGCTGGGAGGGGCGGGCAGGCTCCAAGGGCGCCGCCCCGGCCGCCCCCAGGCTGTCCAGTCGGGCAGCCCTCCCCAGACCGAGCCCACGGGAGCCCGAGTGCGCGGGGGGCCGTGGGGGCCCCCTGGTTTGGGCTGGGTGGGGCTGCGCACTCGGGGGAGACGCGCGGGAAGAAGCAGCTGGAGAGCTGAAGGCTAGATACAGGGTGAACTTCCTCCCCCAGCGGCAGGCTGCTGAGGCAAGGCGGGCCTGCCAGTTGGGGTTTTCTGGGCGTGGGTGGAGGGCGCCGCTGTGACAGGGCTGGGAAACGGGGTGGGGAGGGAAGGCCCGTCTGCAGCCCCCAAAGCCTCGGGGGGTCTAACGGTCAGTTTCCAGGCACTGTTGGTGATGAAACAGGCAGCTCCTCTAGACGAACGTGTGGCCAAGTAAAACACTATGTGAGACATGGAGGAGACTTTAGTAAGGAGGTGTCACAGGCACTGAGCGTTGAGGGCTCTGGGAAGGCCTGTCTGAGGAGTGACCGTTGGAGCTGAGACCTAATGGAAAAGCACAGTCTATGCAGAGCGGGAGCCATGACTCAGCAGCGGCCCAGCCATGCAAAGGCCCTGTGGCAGGAGAAGAGGCTTGCCTGGGGGAGGAGGAAAGTGAGTACAGGGAGCGCGGCAGCTGGGTTCTTCCAGGCTGGACGAGTGACGGGGGCCTCGGTGCTTGATGGGAGAAGTGCTGGCCCAGCCACTGCTGCCTCCCCAACTCCTGGGACACACCGAGGGGCCCACTGCCCACCCCCACACAGTGCAGCTGCTTTGCGTCCTGCGCTCTGCTCCTTGGAGGGTGGAGGATCCCAGTGTGTGCAGGGCAGGGAGGTGTGTGGTCTGGGGCTGTCCTTGGGGGCAGTTGGGAAGTGGCTCTGTAAAGCTTCCTGGTATGGGGTGGAGGGGCACCCCAAAGCCGCCTGGACTCGTCCACCAGGCCTCTGTCCTCTCCAGCCCTGCCACCACCTGCAGGAAATCCCCCTCCCTCTCCTCATCCTGGGTTTTGTCACAAAAACTCTCTTGTGCCTCCTGCCATCCTTTTTTATTGTTAAGAGCCTCTTTAGGAAGACTGAAAATGGAACCAGAAGTTTCTCCAAGCGTCCGTGCTATCGTAGTTCTCAGGAAATATGGGGCGTCCCGTGGACACTATTTCGGGGCCGTTTGGCATCCTTGGAGTTGACTTAGGTTCCCCAGCTGCCAGGGGAGACCCTACCCCCAGCCTCTGCACACAGCTGGGACCCTCCCCTGCCTCTCCCTGCCCTGCCCGCTCCTGCAACAACCCTGAGAACCTGCTGAGGTTCTGGTCTCGAAGGCTTTAAACATAGTTTATTGCTCATCTGGTTTCCAGAGACACTCAGGCGGCTGTGTTCCTGCTGAGGGGTGGGTTCGCTGGAGACCCCTCTGGCGTTCCCATCCGGGTCCCTCCTGGGTCTCCTGAGCACTCCCTGGTTCCAGGCTCTCTTTCTCCGTTTGTCGTCTCCAGGTGCCTAGTGGACTGCGGGGAACACCGGGGAGGGGGCAGCTGTGCCCGCGGGTCCCGAGACACGTCGTCCGCCAGCCTTAGGGTCTGTGCTCGTTTTTGTCTCAAGCAGCGTACGTGAAAAGGATCATTAGATGGCCTCCCCGGGGCTCCCCAAAGTTTGCGGGCATCCCACGGTGACGAGACGAGCGGCACGGAGCCCCCCGCTCCCCCGAGTAACGCGCAGGTAAGAGCATCCGTGCTTTTGGCGTCGATCCGTTTCGTTGGTTGGCGCACAGCATCTGCCATCCTACGCTGGGGGCATCAAAGCCCGCGGTGCATGCTCGGTGCGCAGTCCGCAGAGGACAGCTGCTGGGCCGTGCCACGTGCCACGTGCCGCGATGGAGTTCTGCCTCCGCGCGGCCCGCCCAGTGGCTCTTAGCCCCTTGTGTGGCTGGAGCGACTGAAGACCTGGGGTCTGCGTCTCTATCGGCTTCACTCTAGAACCAAACAGCCGCTCCTGGCTGCGGTGACGGCATCGTGGCGGCTCCAGTCCCAGCTCTGCTGCTTACAGGACTTGGGGCAAGTGGCTCCCTGCCCCCCGCCCCCTGGGCCTCTCTCCTGCCGCCAGGGGACCTCCTCCTCGCACAGAGGCCCTGCTGGCTAGGAAGCGCCTGGCCGGCCCCCAGCCTGCCCCGTCAGTCCCACGCCACCGCCAGCTGCCCACTGCGCTGTCTGGCACGGCTGTGGGAGGCTGCAGACGATTAGCTGCTTCCAGGAGGGCACGGCGGCCTCCTCAGCCTCAGCCGTTTGGCGTGCTTTAGGGCAGGGGCTCTTCACCTTCTCTGTACCACGAACCCCTTACTAAGTCCTCACTGTACTGTGTGTTGTTTAATCCATCACACCTGCACCGACACGTCCCCACGAGAGTGGTATTTTTCTGAATTTCAGTTCAAGCTCACGGGCTGTTGTTAAGAATCCCTGCTGTAGAGAGTCCTTCGCTGCCTCTCTGCAAGGCTCTGAACAAAGCTAATTGACATGAAATTGTATCCAAAGGTCAGTTTGTGCTAACAGGTCCAGCTGAGCCACGCGCTTCTGTGGGGTGAAACGTGCTTTTTGCTGGTAGGGTGACAGCAGGAAAGCAGGCGGCCCCCAATGCCACGTCTTTGAACTAGCCGTTTGCTCCACCACCAAGACAGACACTCGCTGCTTCTGACCTTCCCCACGCCCACCCGCCTCCTCTGGGGTTGGTTCCTCTGTGCACTTTGGGTACCTGGCCTATTCCGTGGGTGCAGTTTGCTGGGACAGCTCACCAAGACGCCTCTCCTTCCCCTGGCCAAGAAATGAGCAGAGATAACAGTTGGCTGTTGTGGCAGTGCTGCTGCATAACAAACAGTCCCCGAAACCTCAGCGACTTAACGGCAACAAATACTTGTTTCCTGTGGGGCTGCAGGCTAACTAGTGGCTCTGCTTCAGGCTGTGGGTCTGTTTCTTGTCTGTTCCACGTGTCTCTTTTCCTGGGACTTGGGCCGGACAGGGGAGGGTACTTGGGGCGTTTTCTTCTCCAAGCTCCCAAGGCTGCGGCAGACCCCAGCTGCACATTTAAAGTCTGTCTGCACCGTGTCTGCTCGTACCCCATTGACCACAGTGAGTCACAGCCGAGCCCAAGGGGGGCAGGCAGGGAGGTGGAAGGTGACCCTATGGGGGGTGAGGAATTGGGAACTATAGTCCGGCTGATCCCAGCAGTGACCCAGGCTGCACCTGGAATTAAAATCTGCCTTCAGCAGGGTATCGGAGAGCTGGAAACCTGCCCTCCTTCCCGGCAGGCGGCTCCAGCTGTCTCCTGCTACTCGGGCCCTGCCGGCCACTGCCCTGGGCCTGCTCCTCTGGTGCCACGCGCTGCCCCTCGCTGCGCATCCTCCACTGGCTCCCGGGCCAAGTCCCGGCTCACCTTAGCCGAGCAGGACGCCAGTTCTCAGCCTTCCCCCCTGTGGGGTTCTGGCTTAGGGCTGAGCGCAGGAGAAGTTAGTGCTGCAGCCCGTGGGCGGCCCCCAGGTCCGGCCCCTCGCTGGGGTCGGGGGGACAGCCTAGGGCCGCTCCGAGGCTCCTGCCGCGGCTTCACGCCCCCTGCGAGTCCTGGCCCAGGTGTGTGCGTCTCAGACCCAAGGATGGCGCGTCGCGGGGCTGGAGGCCGCCGGACGCGGGTTCCCGTCTGCCCTGGCTCTCCCCGAAATTGCACTGGCCTTCACTGTAGCCTGTGGCCGGCAGTGCCGTCAGGCCAGCTCCTCGCCTCAGCCGCCCCCGTGCAGCTCCTCTCCAGAGGACCCCAGCCCCAGTTTGTCTTGTCCGTCTGTCTCCTGCACTCGGAGCTCCGCCCCGTGAGAGTGGAGGCCCCGGGGTCGGGCCGGTGCCAGCCCCTCCTGGTGGGCGCTGTTGCCACACGCGTGGAGTTACACCTTCAGCACCGCTTGTCTCGCGTTGCTTGCCTGGGGCGCCAGCGTCCCGGTCCCCTGCGGTGTGTGCTCTAGGGGACGAGCTCTGGGCGCCTCAGACAAGCGCCTTGCCCCGTGGCCCCTGTCCACCTGCCCCCTGGCGTCGCCGACTGGCAGGTGGCCGACTGGGGGGGCAGGGACAGTGGCCTGGTCAGCCGGGACTCTATCAGTTGGAGGTGCTGGGGGGCCCTGGCCCCAGCCAGCTGCTACCACTCGGGGTTTCGGACGTGCGCCTGGCTCCAGGCAGGGCTGATGCCGGAGGCCGCGGCGTCCTCGGCGTGGGGAGCACGGGCTGCAGAGGCGGAGACCTCTGGAAACTCTGATAAAAGTCCTGAAGTCTTTCCGAGTGGGTCCATCTCGGGCCACCAGTCCCGGGGCTGGGGGTGTGGGTCCTGCTGGGCCAGCCCTGTTGCCCAGACCACACGGGTGGGAGGGGGAGGGCCAGGCCCACTGCAGGCAGGTACCAGCTGTGCCCTCCGATCCCACGTCCCCCTGGCCGGCACGCTTCAGGGCCCGCCCACCTGGGTGCCTTCCCGTGGGCAGCCGCAGGGGGCAGCCTTCACACGCCTCTGACTCTTTCGGTCGGTTCTTGCCGCCGCGTGTGGCGGTCCCCAGCCTCTCCTGGTAGAAGAGCCTTCCATTTGGGTGGTGGGTCAGGAAGCCTCGCTGGCCTGCAGCGTTGATCTCGCCGCAGGCTCCTGGGCTTGGCGGGTAGTTCCAGGCTGCAGCGGGGGTCTGCGTTTGCGCATGTGGCCCCCCC
>JAQZBX010070160.1:0-15458 GCA_029593785.1 Cabassous unicinctus
ACCTTCAATAATTAAAAATTTTAATCAAAAAGTAATTTTCAGTAGATATTATATAAATGCCCGCATGAACAGTTATGCATATGTGAAAACCAAACATAGAAGTGATTTGCCGAAAGCCACCAAGATGATTAAAATCGAGTTTCTATAAAGCACCCAGAGTCTCTTTGCTAGAAGAGAATAAGGCTGGGCAGAGAGGAATATCATCCTCTGGGGATGTGAATAAACTTATATTCTGGTACATTTTACTCATTTCTTCTTCACCTTTATAATTTATAAATTCCTTAAAGACAGGGCCAATGGAACACTAAAATATTTTATTTTGAAAAAAATATCCCAATATCCAATTTCTACACAGCAAGCAGAGTGCTTTTTAAAAAATTAAATTGGGTCTGTAACCCTCCTACTTAAATCCTGCAATGGTTTGCATTCCTTGGCAACTCCCACCTATAGCCTGGATTCCAGGCTTACCAGCCTCCTTTCTGCTCCAGGATCAGAGAAGCCTGGACCTGTTTTAGGGTTAGACTTGCTCTGTTTGGAATGCCTGCCATTTGCATGGCTCATTGCTTCCTGTTCTTCAGGCTTCAGCTTAAATAATCTGTTTAAATACTCTGCTTAAGCAGTGCTTCCCGGATGGCCCTTCCTGAGTAACCCCCCCTGAAAGTCCCTCGCACCATTCTGAGCTGCAGTGGTTGGTTAAGAGCACACACTCCAGCCCCCAGCAGTCTGCAGGCAAATCCAAACCCAGCACTTTAAGGTCTTGTTACTTAAAGAGGTGGTTCAATTTTTCTGTGCCTGTTTCCTTATCGGAAAACTGGAGATAATAGTAGCACCTACCTCGTAAAGTTGGGGTTTTGATGGCTTGATGTATGTCATGCCGAGCACATAGAAAATCCTATAGTAGCTGTTTTTATAGTACATTGCGATTGTCTTACAAGAGTCTTTTCATGCATTTTAAGTGCTCATTTTTCATTCCGTCTCCCTGCAATGACGATGTATGAGCAAAGACCATTATTACCTTTTTGCGCCCCTGTAACTCCAGGTAGGAACTCAGCACATGTTATATGGAGGAACTGTAGATTGAGATCAAGCTGGGTTGTGAATTAAACTAAACCAGATTATTTAGACCCAACTCTTTTTTTTTTTTTTTTGGTAGACAGTGGGATGGTGGGTGTAAATGCTCAGAGTTAGGTGAGGCTTAGCTACTCTAGCAACCTCCATGTAATAGGTAGAAGTGAAAGCAATTCTCAGACAAAATTCCGTCGTTTGTACAGACGTTTATAAGAAACATTTATCATCAAGCTGGCATAAAGCAGTTTATCCAACTGCTCTGTGAGATCAGGTAAGGCCTTTGGAGGCAGGGCTGGCCTGCAGCTATCATGTACTAACTAACTACTAGTTTTTCATACCAGTTGGTATATAATTACAGTCGGGGTTCCCAAAAGTGCCTCTGACTTCCCTTAGGACCTGCAGGAACTCAACCTGAACCACGACCCCAAAGCACTAAAACCAGCCTCTGGACACCACTCATTTCCACAGTGGGAGCCCATGTCTAGGATCTGTTTTGCTAAAAAGCCACTAATTTCGTCTATGGAAACTCATTCTCATGCACACTTTAAAATATATCTGCTTTTGATGAGATACAGAGGTAGCTGGAACCCGGGAGGGAAGGGCTCTGCAGAACTACAGCCTGCGGGACAAATCCAGTCTGCTGCCTCTTTTTCTATGGCATGGGAACTAAGAATCATGTTTATAGTTTTAAATGGTTGGGGGGAAAAACAAGGGAAAATTATATTCCAGGACATATGAAAATTACATGAAAATTCACATTTTCGTGTCCATGAATGAAGTTTGATTGGGACCTTACCCATTGTGCATTGCTTTTTTGTCGCTGCTCTGGCGGAAGTGAGACAGGACCATGCGATCTGCAGAGCCAAAAATATTTACTGTCTGGCCCTTTTCAGAGAGAGTCTGACCGCTGGCTTAAACCAACACATGGGCAATATCACACTATCCTTGTTAAATATTTTAAAGTAAATTTTTACAGCATTAGAAGTTATTTGCAATATATGTGGCAAATGTTGAAATAATTCACCCATTACAGGTCATTTGAAACGTTTTTAAAGACTGTTTAATGGTAGTGGGCAATATTCATTATGTGCTAAATGATTAAAAACAATTTTAATATTTAATGTATGTATATATAATATTACATATATTTATAGCAGGAAGGAAATTGGTCACATTAAGGGTATGTGGGTATGTTTCACATTTCCGTTATTTATGGCCTAATAATCATGTATCAGTTTTAAAATAAAGACTATATTTAATACCATAAAACATTAAAATACTAAAGCCAATAAGTGAAAGGAAGGTTGCATAGTCTTCAGCAGTGAAGTAAACATGAATGTGCCGTCACTATGAAATAAAAATATTCCATTTCTCCTCAAATGATAGAAAAGCATTGTTACAGTACATAAAGAGGAAAACATCTCTGAATAGCTTGTTATTCATCCACTCTGTTACGCAAGAGGAAATGAGAAGTTGGTGGGGCACTCTGTCCCTAGTTCTTACTGATTCTAGATAGAAGAATTCAACTGACTTTCAATGGCATGAAAAGTCTTAAACCATACTCAGGACAGTACCAGTCAAGACAAACAAATATTTTCCCCTCCATGCTTGCCTCTGAACAATAGATTGCATAGATTATGATAGGATATTAATTTCCTCTAAGGCCAGTTGCTAGATAATGTGTCTTGAACAATCAGTGCTGTGACAGAATATGATTGAATCACCATTTTAAATAACATACGACATAAACCAACTTCTTCCATTGCGTTGCCCTCCTTTTCCCAGGCCGTTTCTTCCTGATTGAACTTTTTAAGATTATAACTGCTTATAATTCCTGAGTGAAGCTAGTGATTTTTTTACTTTTTGTTTACTTTTTACTTTATTGTTTATTCTAACATATTTCAGTGTCTTCTTATACCTCTGTGACCTGATAACATTCATTAAAGCCATCCCACCTTCGGTAAAGTCTTTAATCTGACGTTCCATATACAGTACATTTTTGGATGACTACTCTGTTTGAGATGAAAGGTTGTGGGGTTCTTAGGATTATTATGTATTTAGTCTCCAGTGGACCGAAGACCCCCAAATCCTGAGCTAAACAAGGTCTTACTGAACAGGAGAAGGGAGAAGAGGGGAGAGGATAGCATGCAGAATTGGAGCATGCAGTCCTCATAGAAGCATGTATATTCCCTGTTAAATGTAATATCTTGAGACTGGTACTTAAGTTTAAGGAAAATTGTTGAATTAAGTTTTGATAATAACAACTAATTCATTTAACAAATATTTATTGAACACTTCTCTATGCCAAGCATATAGCAATGATCAAAAGGTACAAATTTCTTGTCCTCATTGAGATTCCGTTACAGTTCAGAGTTACTGACTTCTCGGGGCCAGTGTTAAACACTTCATATGTGTCCTAGAATCCTTTCCACAATGCTGTGAAGCAGGTACTTTTGTCCCTATCTTTAAGATAAAGAAGCAGTGATTCAAATAATTTCGATAATTTCCCCAAGATAAAACATAACGTCCTGAAAAACTGGGTTTAAACACAGGTTGATCTGAATCTAAAGTCTGTGCTCTTGAATGTTCTTATTTTATCTACACGGATATGCTGGAAACATGGTTTTGGAGAAATACTTCTGAGTATTTAAATCTCATTTAATAAGTGCTACAGAAAGATCCAGTCATTTAGATGAATACTAAATTGGAGATCTAATTTAAAGTTGCCTTCCACAGATTCTTTATCCTCTCGGTCTTCTTTGGAAATTGGAGTAATTTGTAAACTATTCTTGGTTTCTGGATGCTGTGAATTTATATGTGACAGGATAAGAAAACCCACACATTTTTTTGTTAAACTTTGTAGAGGAATGGAGATATTTACTGAAAATTTGGGAGGATAAGAAGACATTGCATCAAACATCACACAGTTAAACTTTCTAAAAATCATTTTTTTAATATCTCCCTAGTTTCCCAAATTTCACCTAATGTCGCTAATCATCTGGGCAGCAGTATCTTCTCTCTCACTCATGTTGCAACCACCTCCCCCCCGCCCCACGCACACACTCCTGAGCCAATCCGGCTGCTCCGAACTGTCTCACTGCTTTCTATCCTATTGCCACATTGGGTTTGCTGTCTACACAATAAGACAATGCTAGCCAAGGAGATTATGGCTGGAAAGCTGATATCATTGTGTCCCCGGATAGTTTCACTTAAACACACTAAACATTACAAATATCTTTCCAGCTTGAATTATATATTTTTATATTGGCTTAAAATCATATTCCCTTATTTTAAAAATGATTAAATTTTTTATGGAAACTTTAGAAAACAGGAAATATAAAAGGAAGAAAATAAAATTCTCCAATAATTGCATGATCTGAATTAACCAGGATTAAAACTCAAAAATATGTTACCACCACATTTCTGTATTATTAAATATTCCTCTACAACAATATAGTGTTTTAATGATTGCACCATCACTTATTCATTCATTCATAAAGATATATTTATGAAACAACTATTATGTGCTTTGACTTTTGATATATTACGTAGAGTAAACCTTTTTTAACCAAAGTTTCAACCATATATTTTATACCTTTTGATTTTATTATTAGCTATCTAAACTTTAGATTTTAGAGAACCAATTAAATGAAAATGTTAACATAACATGGAGATAGGTCACTTAAGTACGTTTTAATTTCTCATTTCATAATTAGAAGCCAATGTATTTCTTATATATTCTTTATTATATATTTAAGGTTTCCTTGTAAAAACAATAAAAATAGTTTAAAAAATGTATACCTTTATAATGAAAGTCATTTTTCAAAACATTGATTCTTCTGTTGAGTACTTATATGCTGAGAAATACAATAATTTTCAATACTCATGCTAAATATCATATTCTATGATCTCTTGTGAAACATATAATTCCTTTCAAGATATTTGCTTCACTCATATTCTTTTATCCTTACCTTGTAGAGACTTAGCATCTGATAGGTAAAAAAAATGAAAAATGTGCAGGTGTCCTGGTGGTTAAAATCATTACATGTGGTTGATTAAAATTTTACTTTGTCCTTTCCACTTGTTTTTATGTTAGTAAGCTATGATTTTTCTAAATGGAGTTATTTATTTTTTATAAACCATAGTGCATATAGTAATGTTTTATAGCATAATTATAGAAGTTAAGCTTTAAAAAAAATTTTATTGTAGTAATAGGTATATATATATTTCATATATGTATAGTAAAATTTGCCATTTTAGCCATTTAATTGTGAAATTCAGTGGCATTAGTTAAATTCACAATGTTGTCCAAACATTACCATAATTTCCAAAAATTTTTCCTTGCCCCAAGTAGAAACTCTGTACCCATCAAGCCAATAGTTCCCATTCCCATCTCCCCTGCCTCATGGTGATCTGCTTTCTGTCCTATGAACTTGCATATCTAGATATTTCATATAAGTGGAATCATATTATATTTATCCTTCTGTGTCTGGCTTAATTCGCTCAGCATGTCTTCAATGCCGCCATGTTGTAGCATGGATTGGAACTTTAATCCTTTTTAGGGCTAACATCCACTGTGTGTGCAGGTACCACATTTTGTGCATCCATTCATCTGTTGATGAACACTTGGGTGCTTTCCACCCTTTAGCTATTGTGAATAATGCTGCTATAAACATTGGTGTAAAATTATCTGTTAAATCCCTGTTTCCAGTTCTTTCTGATACATAGTTAGTAGTAGAACTGTTGGGTCATATTGTAATTCTATGCTTAACTTTCTGAGGAACTGCCTGTTTCCCACAGCAGCTGCAGCATTTTACATTCCCACCAGCAGTGCATGAAGGTTCTGATTTCTCCACAGTCTAGGTGTTATTAGTTTTTTCTTTTTTTGATAAACCCATCCCAATAGATGTGAAGTAGTATGATTGACTTAGTTTGCCTGGCTGCTGTGACAAATATCACGAAATGGGTTGGCTAAAACAATGGGAATTATTGGCTTATGGTTTTGAGGCTACAGGAAGTCCAAAATCAAGATATTAGCAAAGCTTGCTTCCTCCCAAAATCTATAATTTTCTGGTGCTGGCTGCCAGCAACCTTGGGATTCCTTGGCTTGAATCCCTTCCTGTCATATGGTGATGTCACCTCTTTTTTCTAGCTTCTGTGACTTTGGGTGGTTTTTCTTTTTTTTTAGGTTCTGGGACTGGGGATTGAACTTGGGACCTCATATGTGGAAAGCTGGTGCTCATCCACTGAGCTACATCGGCTCCCCTGAGTTGGTTTTTTCATTTGTTTTGCTTGTTGTTTGTTTTTGTTTTTGTTTTTAGGAGGCACCAGGAACCGAACCTGGGACCTCCCATGTGGGAAGCAGGTGCTCAAACGCTTGAGCCACCTCTGCTCCCTGGGTTCTCTTTATAAGGCCACCAGTAATTCAGATTAAAATCTACTCTTATTCAGTTGGGCCACATCTTTACTAAAAATAACATCTTTAAGAGGTCCTATTCACAAAGGGTTCACATCCTTTGAGGCACGGATTAAGATTAAGAACCTGTCTAAATCTGGGTACATAGTTTCAGTCCACTACAATGATGAACCTTTTTTATTCATGGAAAATGTGTATGTTGCTAAAGTTCAGCTCCACTAAATAAGCACAAAAGGCTATTGAGTCATGTTGTGTTTTCTTTTGTTTCACCCCTTGGTGTTTTACAGTAGAAATGAAGCAGCGGTGGAGGACCATTTCATTTTCAGTAACTCTGCTTTCTTAATTGTTCATAACATTGTTTGACAGATTTTTTGTTTTATTTTTAGTTACGCATTTAACCTGCTGAGTTGCTGTTACATGATTTTGTATTAGCGTGCCAGTGAGCTGAAATATTGGATTCCATTCTTTTCCGACCCATTCCTCATTCAGATTTCATCTTCCCGTAAAAGTGACTGACTCTGTCACTTTTTGTTTAAGTCTTTTTAAAATTGTGGCAATTTGAAAATCTCTAAACTTGGAATGATAAATCTTTAAAAATACATATTCAGGTTATTATTTTTAAAATAACAGGGCAGCTTTCCCCTGATATTTGAGTAAGGCTAAGTATTCTTCACAATTTTGTGTGGGAAGGAAGAAGAATGGTGATTCATTCATGCTGTTCATTTACTATCCTAGACTCAAGGCCATGGATTTTAACACTGCCGAGGCAAAATATTTTCCACTGTATTACATTATACACCATTGAAAAAAGATGATAAGATCAGCATCCTCCTATTAAGTTGGAGGAAATAAATTTCAATACTTCAGCTTTCAAGGTAATTTGATGTAGCCAACCTCTTATTTCTTTATGATGACAGACTCTTATAACTTCTCCTTATCAAATGTCACTGTAGCACTATAATAAAATAGAGAAGTTGTGTTGCTGAACATCTATTAGACTATTTCTGCAATGCAGTGGTTATTAGCTACATGAAACTGTGGCACATGAATGAATTAACCACAGTATATGTGAAAAAATACACTTAATGGCATTAAAATCGACAATGGCATTCACAAGTTGCTTTATTCAAAGGTGCCATTAAGATATGAATAGTATTTAGATGGTAGAAAAATTATTTAAATATATTTTATAATTATTATAAAATAAAATCTTATTAAAATACCACATGGTAATTTTAAGGCAAAACAATCCACAAATATATGTCAAGAAAGAGATTTTAATTATCCTATAACCTTTATAACACTTCATTTTTAATACTCTAAGAAACCATTCATCCTGTAACAAATCTGTAAAATAGATATTGTTTTGCACATTTTGAAGATATAAAAAAATGAGTCCCAAGATCTCATATATATACCTACATTACAGTAAAGGCAACGTCTGTTTGGGAACCAAGGACATGTTCAGTCATTTTTGATAGTTGCTACAGCTGCTCTACATTGTATATTATAGATGGTACTGCTACTCAAGAATTAGAATTTGATAAAAATAAAATACTAAAACTGCTAAATGCGACTAGACCTCATCATTGGTAGCTTTGCTGTAGGTACTGGCTCTTCCAAGTTGCCCGCGAGGCTGTTGACAGCCCCTCTTCTTCCTAGAAGAAGGGGTCTTTCACTGTCTCATTCATCCAAATGGTGACTCCATTAGTGTCTCGTGAATGCAGAGTGTAATTATTTTCTGCTTCTCTGCCTCCCCATCACCCCCAAGTGTTGCTGCCTTGCCTCAGCCTGTTGGGACAGTTTTTTCTGCTCTCCTGCCTCATGTCAGCTCTAAGCAGTGGCCATCCTGTATGGATGCCTCCCCACGGCCTCTGTGCCATAAGAAGCAACACTATTCCTACAAGCCGGAGCAGCCCCTTCTCAAGGGAGGGAGGGATCCTGAACTCCACTACTCAGTCTGCCACAAGTACCGGAGAATTTTAGAAGCAGCCGTGCTCTATTTTGCATCCGTGTGTGTGTTTGTGTGTGTGTATATATCTATGTACGTATGTGTGCATCAAGACCATTTTCCTACCTCAAGTTCATATTACCAAATTAATTTATAAAGTCCCTTAAAGGGACTCTATTCTAATTGGCTTAGAGATAAATGAGCACTTTTATAAATTAAATATTCCTAAAAATCCAGAAGTTAAGAAAACTGAACTTCTAATAACTCCAAGGTTTAAGGAAGTAAAAGTATTCTTAGAGAAACAAACCCAGATGTCTGCTGAGGCGATGCTCTTGAGTCATCAGACTTTAGGTGACAGTGCTTCTTCAGATCCCGGGGAGAAGACCAGCTGCAGGGCAACTAGAATCTCAAAAAGAATCTCAACAGTCAAGTTCCAGTTCTCAGTTTTCTCAAGACTGGAGGGTGGAAGGAAAATTGGTTTGGAGAGTTGTAGCCAGATATTGAAGGAAATTGAAAGAATTGAAAATTTGGTAAAGATTTGACAAAGCCTGCAAGGTGACAGCATCCAGTTCAGTTTACAGGTGGGTCACAGAACCATCAGTTACCTGCAGATTACAAGGGAGTACAAAATAGCCCAAAGACAAAGAGCAGAGTGAGAATAGGATAACACACCAGAGTGTACTTTGGTTTCCCATGGAAAAACACAAAATTCCTCTCTATAGTCACCATCATTTTAATCAAAGATAATCCCCCCCCCAATATTATTCTTGATCATAACATAAGGCTGTTTTCATTCAATTTGGCTTGGTTATTTGCATAGGTGCTGCAGGAATGGTATTTTGCCATATAGGCCTTCTTAAGTTTGGTTTGTTGGAAACTTTCTTAACTTTCATAAGCCAAGCCAGGAACTCACTACCAGATTTCACTTGTGGTATCTATAAATTAGGGTGACTTCCTCTTGTACTGATGCCTGCCAGGAAGTGACCTTTCTTATTCACCTATAATGCTGGAAAATCTGTAAGCCAGGTGCCACACCAGTTTTTCCAAGAGGGATTTGTAAGTATTTGCTACCTAAAGTCAACTTAGTTCCTTAAAAGTGTCTGGATATCTGACCATAAATGAGCATCATTCACAAATACAATATTCCAGTCTAAGCCATGGTTATATAGCCAATGTTTCCAATTATGTTTGTTAACAAGGAGGATAGATTCTTATTAAACTTATGCAAATAGTTATATTTCCATAAAGTAAGACTACTCAGTAAGAGTTTCCAAATTTTGGAAAGTACAGGTGGGAAAAAAAGATAAATGTTTCATTTCTGTTTATAAAAGCATAATGTACTAAATTATGAGTTACAGATAGCTTAAGGGAAAAGAGAAAGGAGACCCTTATATCCAGAAAATAGAATATTTAAGAAATCATCAGCACTACTGCAAACAAAATCCATAACTGTCCTTCAGGCATTCAGGCCTATGTAATTCATTCTTTTTCCAATTGATCTTGGGTTCCAGTGTCATGAACCCATCAGCTTCTCCACTAGAGTTCTGGAAATCATGATTCAGTCCAGTGGTATGGTCTAAGTTATTTAAGCAATGTCATTAGCTTCCTGTGCCCAAGAGTACCTGGCATAGTCCTTTCCATGAGTGTCTGAGACACACACCCCCTTTTTTGTTGTTGAAAACAAGCACTCTGGTCTATAGCTGATTGCAAAACCTTTCTGGGAAGCATCAGAGTAAAATAATAATAAACTATCTGTAGATGACAAAATTTCCAGTCATGAGTCAGACATAAATACAAAAAATACAAAATTCACCGAGTTATAAATGAGTTGCTTTCCAACCTTGTGCCACGCTTAGGATTTACTAGGATTGTGTTTAGCAAGATAGGGCACGTTGAGGTTACCTGCTCAATATGAGAGCTAAAGCTTCACCACCACCATTTTCAGATGTGATTTTCTTTGTCATGATGTGTAATCTTATGGACATTGTGGACTAAATTTTGGATGAGGGACCAAGGAGAGACCAAGTAATTATCTGGGTGTCTCCGAAGTTCAGCCGAGTGGATGAAACATCCAGTGTGCTTCCAAATAGCTCTTTCAGGCTCAGGTGGTTGTTTTTGGGGTCCCTGAACCTCTCAAGAACCTCCAATGGAGGGGGAGTAGGATGCCTTAAGCTCTAGTGAGAGTTGGGAGTTGAGGGGTGGAGTGGGAAGGGAAAGGTCTGGCAGGGATGAAGGAGGTCGGGGAGTTAAAGGGGGACACCAAAGGATTTAAAGGAGCTGAAGGGCATGTTGAAGGTGGTGGTAAACAGAAGTAGGAGGAGGATGGGAAAGGAGAAGTCTTAGATGAGCCAGTATAGGGGGATTTAAAGTTTACTTAAAAGGCCATTGGAATTCCAAAGTGTCTGTGATATCAGACCACCGATAAAGAAAGAAGAGGAAATAGCAGTTTAGTGGTAAGGCATATAATCACCCAGAGTCTTCAGAGGAAGAGAATTAGAAGACTGAAATTTTCCCATAGTAAAGGAAGACACCAAAACAACAAACTCAAGTGAGATCTCCACAAACAAAGAACATCACAGTCCAAACAAGATCTCAACAGAGGCCTCACAGAAGAGCCCGGAAATTCCTGCTCAGTAGTTAGAGAGTAAATCCCACTCAAATAAGAGCCAAGATGACTTCTATTCAGGAGGATTCTCACTCAAACAGAAAAGAGAAAGAGTACTCTCAA
Organism: Cabassous unicinctus; assembly: GCA_029593785.1. NCBI lineage: Eukaryota > Metazoa > Chordata > Mammalia > Cingulata > Chlamyphoridae > Cabassous > Cabassous unicinctus. The sequence goes on from JAQZBX010070160.1 coordinate 11,164, forward strand.
CAGAAATAGGGACTAGATCTCCATTCTAAAAAGCCAAGAAGACTTCCATCCAGGAAGTTTCTTGCCCAAATAGAAAGAGTTGGGGAATGAATCCATACATTAAAAGAGCCAAGAAATCAAAAATTAAAATAAAACAACAAACAAACAACATCTCAGGATGCCAAAAGAGTAGGCTTAAAGTCGAAAAGAGTCAAAGGCAGCTGCTTAGCAAGCTTCAATGGATAGAGGCCCAGAGCACAGGGAGCAGAAGTCAGACTCATCACTGGACCTCCAGTCAGTCAGGAATGAAGACAAGTCTTTGGAGGTACACACTTGGGGTCCTGGGTGAGAGGGGCCCAGTGATAAAGCTGAACTTATCCAAGTTGCAGCACCGTAATGGTCAAAGAAAAAAACTGCACTGGACAATGGTAAACAGACCAGGATGACTTTATTCAAGGCTACTGCAGTGGATGAGAGGCCACAACTGAATCTGAACTCAACTCTTTTGAAACAAAAAGGGTGACAGGTCTGGTAAGGACTGGAGTGAACTACAGGGGGATAAGGGGGGTCAAGCAATGGGTTGCATTGATCCCCTGGGGTTACCACTTGAGTTTACAGGCCAAGTGGAACTTGTTTCATCTGCATTCTCCAAGAACCAGGAGCCTCTGCAAGACTGAGGTGAGAGGAAGGTCTGGTGCCTGGAGGCCTGTCTAAATTTTAAGCAAGCTAAGGGGAAGTTAAAGCCCTCTTGTTTCATTATCAGCAAGGTCTTCCCTGTCCATTGCACTTCGAATGACCCCCCTGATTTGCTTTGCTTAGTTTTTTTTTCATGGGAGTTTTATATTCCAACATATTATATGGTACACTTACTACTTTTGTTTATTTTCTTTCTCCACTAGAATTCATGCCTCGTGAGGGCATCTTCTTTTCTCTATTTTGTTAAGTGTAACATGCCCCTTTCTCTCAGAATTATCGCACACAAGTACTAATGGTGCATGAGGTACATGCTGTGTGAAAATCTTTATGTGAAATATCTCGTCGTCCTTACAGCTGAGCTATGAGTTAGGTCCAGTTACCTCCTCTGTATTAGAGCAGAAGAAACTAGAGCTGCGCCTTGAGGAGGAGGCAGAGTCCCCTTTCTCAAGCTCCCAAGTGCTCTTGGAACAGCCCTTTGAATATGGCAAATATAAAAAATAAAGAGTTTATTCATTAGTAATGGTATTATCATTACTGTGATACAGTTTAATAGCACATCCCCTCCCAGAGCCTCACCCCCTAAATACGCATAGTAGAGTAGCTTGCTCCAGTCCACAGCCGCTGAGTGATAGAAGCTGGTTTTGAACCTTGGTAGACTTACAGCTAGAGCTCAGGTGCTTAAGTTAATTGATAGCCCAGGGTCTGGGTGATGGCTCGTGTTGAATGACAAAAGGCAGTCCAGTGCAGTGATTAAGGTCAAAGGCAGGAGTAAGAGCTTGTTGTATTTGGGGCTTTGGGAAAAGCTTGAAGTAATTAGTGTTATGGCTGTGGGGAGAGAGAATGACAGGAGTGGTGCAGTGGGCAGGAGGCTAAGGATGACGACCCTTTGTTTGCTTTTCCGTGCAGTTTGGCTTTTCTCTTGAGCTCCTGAGTACACGGGACAGTTATTAAAGGATGTTGAGCCAAAGGAATGACATGATCAGACCTGTGTTTTAGAAGATTGCTCAGACAATGGCATGAAGACTAAATTGGAAGGGATTCAGTGCTGTGCTTGGGAAAACAGTTAGGAGGTTATCAGAGCAGCCCAGGCAAACACAGATGACAAAGAACTAGACCAGCTGATTTGCAGGAGAGATGGGGTAGGGGATGGCGTTGAAGGACATTTCAAAGGCAAAATGGGCCAAACTGTAGGAAAGTAGATATGAAGGGCATGCAAGAGGGAGAGTCCAGGAAGGCACATTTTTTAAAAGGTTCCATTTTCTGCCCATGTTAACCAAGTTTTCTGCTTCTCTCTATATTTAAAAATATGTGTGAGCATATTTTAAAATATGTGTATTAATATTTGAATGTGCCAACATTTAGGGATGCATTGCATTTTTCTCCCTCACAAACTCATTAGAGAGATCCTTGCCTTGGGGAGGTGAGTTCTGTGCCTGATGACTAGACTCAAACCAGAGATATTGGCTGTGGGAATCCCTGCCTGGAACTCACAACTGCCTCTGGGAGAGCCCTTTGAAGAGGAAAACTCTAAATCTAAACCTGTCTGTCTATCTACACTTCATTCATAGCACTATTTTCATTACTGTTGTATAATTGAACAGTGTCCCCCTTCTAACCAGCAATTTACTCCTACAAATGATTGCTTTCGTACCCCTGCTTGGAAAAGAAACGTTACCAAAAATGAAGGGAGGCTGTTGCTGCCGGCAAAGGAAGCGGCTCGGGCTGGCAGGCTCCTTCACCATGCCAAGCAGAGTTGCGCACGGCCTCTCCTTCGTGTTTTATCTTTCCTACAACAGAAGAGTTTTCCAAAGCCCAGTGCTTCACGTGAGTTTTTCCTTAATACTTTAAGCTTGTTTCCATAATGGATTTGAAGGCTAAGGTGTTTCTTTTTAGGGAACCTGAGGATTTAAGGATAAACTACCTCTGATCTTCATTTCCTTCATTTCTAAACAGGAGAAAATAACTCTCACGTAGATTTGGTGTGTGGGAATTACATGCGATAATATCTGTAGAATTTCTTGGAACTGAGATCAGTAACATCGTAGGTGTTCATCATATTGCAATTAGCACTAAGCGCCTTGGTCTTATTAGAATGGTTATCACATTATTTATTGATGTAATTTAACCTAGAAAAAACCTTTGGGTGTATATAGCAATGCTTGCTGTCTTCATAGTTTCTATATTAAGACATAAAAGGCTGAGCTTAAGAATATAATCTTTGTATTTGGAAAAGCAAACCATATTTAGAAGAAATTGCTTTATTGAAATTAATTATTACATCTAAAATGCTGAGTCTATGTTGTAGCAACTATTAGGCATTATGATTCTAGTTTATGAACGATCAATTATTACCTGATACTCAACTACAACCCCAAGTAATTATAAATATTTGTTGTGAGAAAGACATAGGAGGTGAGTTTAACTGATTGTGTATTTATTATGATGGAGGCCACTTTGCTTTAACTTTGAAAAAGTTTGAACCAGTTTGGTCTGGATATGTGTTCTTTCATTCCCATGTCTTCTTTTTTTTTTTTTAATATATATTTTAAAAGATGCTTAGATTATATAAATGTTACACAAAAATTACAAGGATTCCCATGTTCCCCACCTCCCACACTCCCATAACATCCCACATAAACATCCTTCATTAGTGTGGCACATCACCTGCAATGGATATACACATCCTGGGGCTTTGCCACTAAGCATGGACCATAGTTCACATCATAGACCACACTCTCTCCCACACAGTTCTGCATGTTATATGCTGATGTAAAATGACCTATATCTGTCGTTGTAACATCACTCAGGATAATTCCCAAGTCCCGAAAAAGCCTCTGTATTACAACTGATTTTCCCTTCCCTGCCCCAAAAGTGTCCAGGGGACACTGGCTCCACCTCACTGTTGTAATTTCTTCCATTACTTGAATCACAATATGTCTACAACAGAATACCAGTGAGTCTACTCTAGTCCATAGCTCTTCCCCTAATCCTGAGGAGTTTGGGATGCTGATGTCCACTCCACCTCCAAGTGAGAAGGGGCTTATATCCCATGGGTGCGATGGATGGGATTATCCTGCCTGCAGCTGCAGACTCTCCCCATTCACTGGGATGGCTGTTGTCCATCATCATCTCACCAGGTGACTTGGGTGAGTCCACTGAGCGGTAGAGTAGGAGTTGCAGCTCCACCGAGATTCCAGGCATAGTTGGCACATGGGCATGCTAAAGGCTCCAGTCTCTGGAAGTACACCTAGAAACTCCAGCATCACATATGGGTTTGAATAGAAGGGACTGATGGATCATGTGCAGGGAGGACTTGTTTGAGTCCAACTCTGTCACTGTCAGGAGAATAGATTCCAAAGTAGAGCCCACTGATAAGGCATCAATCTCTGGAGCTATCCCCCCTTATATAAGACCTGGGTGTCTCCAGAGCCCTCAGGAGCCCCTCTGTGTGGGGTGATATCCACTCTGGTGTTCTATGAGATCCTACTGAGGTGAGTATAAGCATTACCTCCGGGATGACCTCCCGACTCTCTTTGAAGTCTCTTAGCCACATGAACTCATTTGTCTTTACCTTTTCCCCCTTTTATTCAAAGTCTTTTTACAGTTGTATTGCCAGTTGG
>JAQZBX010070161.1:0-15463 GCA_029593785.1 Cabassous unicinctus
AAAAAAATATATATATATGTTTTTGTTTGCCAAAGCCTGTCAAAGTAAAAAACAAAAACAAAAACAAAAAAAACCCAAAAACCCAGAAATGGGTTGGCTTTTATAATGGGAATTTATTAAGGCAAGATCTTATGGTTCCAAGGCTTTGAAATTGTCCACATTAAGGCATCATTACAGATGCTGTCTCACCGAGGGTCAGCTACTAGCAGTCCTGGATTCCTGCGATGGTGCAAGGCAAAATGGTAGCCAGTCTCTGCCTTCAGTCCAGGATCACTTTCTCCCTGAGCTCATTTGTGGGTAATCAGGCTTATGGCTCATCTCTCCACCAGCCTTGTTTCTTCAGCTTCTGGCTACTCCACTAATATCTACTTCTGGCCTCTTGGTCAGCCTCTCAGGGTTTCTCTGTCTTTCTGCAGCTGCAGGCCATCCTGGAGTCCTCTCTCACATAGTAGGGTAAAAGACAGCTGTCTTATGTGTCTCTATTTGTTTCTTCTGTTATAAAGTACTCCAGCAAGAGGGCTGAGACCCACTCCTCACTGAAGTACTCAAATCAAAAGCTCTGAACTGAATTCAATCCAGTCAAATTGTCCCATGCCCAGAAGAATTAACCAATTTAAGAGCATAATTTTCTGGGATCTAAAAAAGACTCAAACTAGCACACAATGGATTACAGAAATTAAGGTTTTATTAATCCACACATCACACATCTAGGGTTACAGTGTCTATCTATCTAATCCATCTATCTATATATGGCTGAGTGAAATTTCACAAACTGAATATACTCCACATAGACAGAATCTAAATCAAGCATGAGAGCTCCAGAAGCTTCCTCTGCAATGAACTCTAATCATGTCTCCCTTCACCTGGGTCATCATTATCCAAAAGTCTAATGGCAAAGACTACTTTTTACGTTTTAAGTGATTCTATCTCTTATCTATATCTATCTATCTATCTATCTATCTATCTATCTATCTATCTATCTATCTATCATCTATCTATCTTTTATCATTATTATCTATCTGTCTGTATATCCAAAATTTCCCCTTTTAACCAATTTAATGCATAAACCTCAGTGTTATTAATTATATTCACAATTTTATTTTGGATAAATTGAATAATATAATGTATATTAATTTGAATCTGACTTATTTTGCTCAACATTATTTTGTATGTCTGTCTTTTTTTTAAGTTAGGAAACTACATGTGTTCCTTGAAGATCCATCTAAAACATTTCAGCTAGCATCAAGTTAGCCAAAATTGCATCACATATTATGGATGACAGAATAATGGCCACCCAAAGATGTCAAGTCTTAGTCTCTAGAACCTGGGAGTAAGTTAGGCTGCTTGGTAAAGAGCATTGAAGCAGCTGATGGAGATAGGTGGCTATTCAACTGAGCATAAACTAGGGAGAGTTTCCTGAATTCCCTGTGTAGCTGCAATAAAATCACAATGGACCTAAAATCTTGAGGAGAAAGGTAGAAAAGGGAGTGTCATAAGGATGTGATATGAGACCTTCTTGACCATCCATTACTGGCTTTTGAAATGGAAGGGGTCATTGAGCTAAGTGTTGGGGGCATCCTCTAGAATCTTGAAAAGGCAAGAAGAAGATGTAGGAGGAGTTCTGTGAAGATGCCTTCAATGTAGGTGGGCAATTCTCGGCTCTTTCACAAAAAGTGGTGGAAAAGGGAAAGAGGATGTTTTGGGAATCCACAGAGTAGGAGGCTGCAGGGCATCATTCAGGAGGAAGCTAGACAGAGATAAAGAGCCCAAAGGAAAACCATGAGTTGTTTGGTCTTTTGGCTGGAAACATCAGGTCAGTAAACATCACCATCATGGCAAATAACCTCCATGGAACCCACCCCCACCCCCAGTTCTAACCAGCCAACTGAGTGGGTGGGAGGATTCCCTGGGAGGAAGGGGTGTCTGGCAAGGGGTGTCTGGCAAGTAGATGGACCCTGGTTCAGGTACAGATACCTTCTAAGAGAAAGGATCCAGGGAGAGATAAGGCACACAGATAGATCCTTATAATAGGGAACACATAGAGTGAGTTTCTATTGTTCTGTTTTATGTGGGTTTTTTTGGATCTTTTTTTCTTTTTCCATTATTTTATTTACTAAAACTGGATACATCACCTGTGGAGGCAGGCTGAAGGGTGATTAACTGCTGAGTACAAATAGCCTGAGAAGGCCCTTAAGGGCCTAAGAAGGAAGGCTGTTTTTCCTGGGTTGTTTTTTTGTTGCTATTTTGTTTCTTCTTTCTTTTTTTCCCCTTTCTTTGTTTTCCTTTTACTTTTTTTTTTCAGTCTACTTTATTTCTATCTTTTCCTTCATTTTTCTATTTTCTGACTTCTGTTGCTTTTTTTCATTCTGCCACTTATGGCTTGGGTCTTCAATTTTTCTTCATCTCACTCTCCCCCCACTTTTTTTTTTTAACTTCTATTCTATTCTCATCTGTCCAGCCTTTTAATTCATTCTATTTTATTTCCTCTCTATTTTGTTTCTTGTTTTCTTTTTTCTACTCACCTGTCCAGCCTTTAAATTCATTCTATTTTTTCTTTTTCTTTTGTTTCTTGTTTCATTTTTTTCTCTTCCACCTTGTTTTTATTCTTATGCCTTGTAATTATTTTGATTTTTTACTCATATTACCTTGTTTCCTAAGTCTTTTATGGTTTGTCTACATTTTTTGTATTATTACTACAATTATTCTTTTTCTCTGATAATTTCTTTCCTTTCCTCTTGTCCTAATATTTTTTGTCAAGAGAACACAAACAACTGCAAGGATATAGAATAAGAGGAATCAAGTATCAAAAATTAACCTTACCACACACAAAGACACAACAAAATAAAACCATAGAGTAGAAAGAGAAAGTAACCAACCAAATAAGCCCATCAAGATAAAAAGATACCTAGACACCAACCAAAAATTACAAGCCATACTAAGAAACAGGAAGACAAGACCTAGTATAATGAACAAACTAAAAAACAAGAGGAGATGCAGAATGTGGAGCAAGTAATCAAGGATGCCAAACAAATATCATGAATCAACTTAAAGAAGTAAAGGAAGAGATAAGGATATTAAGAACACTCTGGGAGAACATACTGAAGAAATCATAAACATACATAAAAAGATAATGGATATAATGCTGATGAATGGCACAATGCAAGAAACCAAAAATATAATGGAAGCACATAACAGCAGATTTAAAAAGGCAGAGGAATGAATCAGCCATGCTGAAGACAGTACAGCTGAAATTGGACAGATAGTAGAATAGATAGATAAGAAGAGAGAAAAAATCCAGTAGGGGCTTGTATGACAACACAAAACACACAAACATATACCTTATAGGCATCCTAGAGGGAGAAGAGAAAGGAAAAGAGGCAGAAGGAGTGTTGGTGGAAATAATAGCTAAGAATTTCCTAACTCTATTGAGGGACATGGACATAAATGTCCAGGAAGTGAATTACAACTCAAATCGTATAAATCCTAACCAGCCTACCCAAAGGCATATACATGTCAAATTATCCAAAGCTCAAAACAAGGAGAGAATACTGAAAGCAGCAAGAGAAAAGAGATCAATCACATACAAGGGAAGCTCGAAAAGATTAAGTGCTAATTTCTCATCTGAAACTATGGAGGCATGAAGGCATTGGTATGACATAGTTAAAGTGCTAAAAGAAAAAATCTTCCAGTCAAGAAATCTCTATCCATCAAAGCTGACATTAAAAAATGATGGAGAGTTCAACATATTCACAGATAAACAGAAATTAAGACAGTTTGTCAATAAGAAACTTGCCATTCAAGAAATACTAAAGGGAGTTCTGCAGGTTGAAAGGAAAAAAAAACTGGGGTGATAGATTTGGAGGACAGTGTACTAATATAACTAAAAAGATAAAAAGAGAAATAAAAACAACATATGGCATACATAAACCTAAAGAATATATAGGTAATGTAAGCAATTCCTTGACAGTAATAACATTGAATGGTCATAGATTAACCTCTCCAGTTAAGAGGCACAGACTGGCAGAATGGATAAGGAAATTTGACCCATCGATATGCTGTCTACAAGAAACTCACCTTAGACCCAGGGATGCAAGGAGGTTGAACGGGAATGGTTGGAAAAAATTTTACATGCAAACAATAATAAGAAAAAGGCAGGGAGAGCTATCCCAATGTCAGACAAAATAGACTTTTACTGTCAAACTACTGTAATAGACAAAGAAGGAAACTATATATTAATAAAGGGGACAATCCATCAAGAATAAAGAGCAATCATAATCTTTTATGCACCTAACCAGAACTCCTCAAAATACATGAGGCAAAAAATGGCAAATTTAAGTGGAGAAATGGATGTCTCTGTAATTATAGTGAGGGATTTAAATATTTCATTAAAAACATTGTACAGAACATCTCGACAGAGGATCAATAAAGATACAGAGACCTTGAATAATACATTAGATTATTGGACCTAATAGACATAAACAGAACATTACATGCAAGTATATCAGATTATACATTCTTTTTGAGTGCACATAGACAATTCTCCAAGATAGACCACATGATAGGCCACAGAACACCTTTCAATAAATTCAGAAAGATTGAAATTATACAAAGTAAATTCTCAGACCACAATGGAATGAATTTGGAAATCAGTAAGGCACAGAGAAAATGGACAAATTCCTAGAAAGACACAAGCAGCCTATATTGATGAATGAAGAAATTGATGAACTGAACAGACCAATCACAAATAATGAGATTTAATTAGCCATCAAAAACCTCCCCTCTAAGAAGAGCCCATGACCAGATGTCTTCACAGGAGAATTCTACCAAACATTCCAGAAGAAACTAACACCAATCCTTCTGAAACTCTTCCAAAAAATAGAAGTGGAGGAAACCATCTAATTCAACTTCTGATGCCAACATCACCCTAATACCAAAGCCCAAAAAGACCCCACAAGAAAGATAAACTATAGAACAATCACTCTAATGAACCTAGATGCTAAATTCCTCAACAAAATACTTGATAATCACATTCAACAGCACATCAAACAAATTATACACCATGATGAAGTGTGTTTCATCACTGGTATGCAAGGATGTTTCAAAATAAAATCAACCAAGGTAATACACAATATAAATGATTGAAAAAAAAATCACATCATCTCTATAGGTGCAGAAAAAGCATTCAATAAAATACAGCACACTTTCCTGATAAAAACACTTGAAAAGATAGGAATGGAAGGAAACTTCCTAAACATCATAAAGGGTATATAGGAAAAACCCACAGCTAACATTATATTCAGTGGTGAAATCCTAAAACATTCCCTCTAAGATCTAACACAAGGATGCATACATTCACTGTTCTTATTTAACATTGTGTTAGAAGTACTTCCTTGAGCACTTAGAAAAGAAAACAATATAAAAGGCATGCAAATTAGAAAGGAAGAAGTAAAAATTTCACTATTTGCAGATGATATGATCCTATATATAGAAAGCCTTGAGAAATCTATAACAAAGCTTTAGAAATTATAAATGAGTTCAGTAAAGTGGCAGGTTATAAGATCAAGTACAAAAATTGGTAGTCTATTACAGAGTCTAGATGCAAACTTATAGATGGTGATAGGTGTGGCTTTACTTCATCTGTGGGGTAACGTTGCAACTAAATTAATAAAGTGTAAGAGGTGCAACATATGCATAAGTGACTCCTTGGGTCTTGATGTTTCAACATCAGTGAGGCCAACTCATCCTTAATCATCTCTGACATCATTTCCAAACACTCTTCCTCTTTCTCATCCCACTGCCACATGGGCTTCCTTGTTAGCACTGAATCCTGAAACAAGTCGTGTGCTTAGGGCCTTTGACTTTGGCATCCTTCTGCTGGACACAACTGCCCCTGGTTTCCTTAAGGCTCTAACCTTCCCTTCCTTGAGGTCTTCATCAAATGTCATCTCGTGTCCTGGTATCACATGGAAACTCAGTAAAACATAGCATGCCCTATTGACTCACTTCTTTCTACCTGGTTTCTTTTCTTTTTAGCAGTTGTCAACAAATGACATATTATATGCCTATTTTATTTGCTTATATTATTTCTCCATCAAAAGACTGCAGGCAATCTTGTTTCACACTGTATGTCCATTGCCTAGACAGTGTCAGGTTGAAAGTCAGACCTCAGTATATATTCCTGAAATAAAAAATGATTTCTCATGAAAACCTTAGATTACATGACTTTGAGGAATATTATGAAACTGAGCACTGAAAGGCCATAGGATTCACTTAAGGGGAACAATTTCATAAACAAAATATGGGAATTATTTGCTCCAGTCCAAATGTAAAATATAGATATGTAAGTAATGACTGACTGATTGAAAATGAGTCATGTTTTTTTTTTTTTTTTTTTTTTTTTTTTTTTTTTTTTTTTTGTCTATTTACTTTTAGTAACATCAACAATATGGAGTTAGGAAATGATACACACATTTCAGAGTTTCTTCTCCTGGGATTCACAGTGGATCTAGAATGGCAGCCTCTCCTCTGTGGGACCTTCCTGTCCATGTACCTGGTCACCTTCACTGGGAACCTGTTCATCATCCTGGCCACCATCACTGACTCCCACCTCCATACACCCATGTGCTTCTTTCCTTATCAACCTATCAGTTTGTGACATCTGGCTCACCTCCACCACCATACCAAATATGTTGGTGAACATACAGATGCAGAGTAGAGTCATAAGCTATGCAGGCTGCCTCACCCAGATGTACTTTTTTCTTTTCTTTGGAGGGGTAGACAACTTCCTCTTGGCTATGATGGCCTATGATCACTTTGTGGCCATCTGCCATGCCCTGCACTACACAGTCATCATGAGTCCCCTGTTCTGTGTCCTACTGGTTCTGGTGTCCTGGATTCTGAGTGCCCTGCATTCCTTGTTACATACCTTAGTGATGTTGCAGCTGTCCTTTTGTGCACCCTTGGAAATTCCACACTTTTTCGGTGATCTTAATCAGATGGTCCAACTTGCTTATTCTGACACGTTCCTCAATGACATAGTGATGTATTTTGGAGCTGTGTTGCTAGGAAGGGGCTCTCTAACTGGTATCCTGTTCTCTTACTCTAAGATTGTTTCCTCCATATGTGTAATTTCATCAATTCAGGGGAAATATAAAGCATTCTCCACTTATGCATCTCACCTCTCAGTGGTCTCCTTATTTTATTGTACAAGCCTAGGGGTATACCTTACTCCAGCTGCTTCACACAACACATACTCTAGTGCAATAGCCTCAGTGATGCATAATGTGGTCATACCTATGCTGAATCCATTCATCTACAGTTTGAGGAAGAAAGACATAAAGGGGGCTCTGAAAAGATTTCTAAAGGGAAATGCATAAATGTGTCATTTGTCCTGGGTTTGAAGAAGGGCCCATGATTGTAGGACTCAACTCCTCAGCACTCTGAGCTTCAATTGTTAAAAAATCCATGAAACTAGAACTTACCTTAGAGCTAGATATGACCTTATATATGATTAATTTAAAAATTAAATCATATTCTGTATTAATTTATATTGCTGTGATAATTCATATCTATTTAATAAGGAAGTCATGGTGTCTTTGTGGTAGAGTATCTATGGATTTTAAAGCAAGGCTAAATTTCATGTTCTATATTATCCAAATGGATAAGAAGTACAAATTTTTTCCATTTCTCTAAACAAAATATCATACCTTTTTCTACATTTGTCATAAAATTTAAAGGTCACTTGTGTGAAAAATCTATGTGTTTTCTCTACTCAATTTTTTTTTATCACCAATCTGTTAAAACTCCCTTCAGTCCTTATGAAGAAAGAATGACTTACCGAAAAGCTTGAAATCATGCCAAAAATGCTTTCTGGAATGTTCTGATGCAGGGCCATGAGTTATTCCAGCACAAAAATGCATTTCCTTCCAATATCTCCTAGTTTCCTGCAAGTGAACCACAGTGGTAGTTCCTGTTTAAAACAGTTGTCTGAAATAAACATAAATAAGAGAGTGATCATGAATGCAGTATTCAAGTATCTGAAGCAATGCCAAAGAATAAACAGCAACCAAATATTCTGGATGGTCTTAGGTCTTTTTACCTTGAATATTGTGTCAGTTAATTAACACTGCATAACAAATTGTCTCAAAGTAATTGGTTTATGACAATGCTTCTAGTACAGCAGACAAATCTGTGGTATGGAGATATTTGGATCTGTGCAATACTGCTCATTGCAGTGTAGCCAGCTGTGTGTCAGCTATAAAAGCTCTGCGAGACGTGTCTGGGCTCCCTCTCATATTGGGGGTTAGGTTGCTCTAGGCTGATCTAGGGTGTGCTCAACTGTGCAATAATTTCTCCACATGCTTTCAATCTGCAACAGGCTAAGTAGGAGTTGCTCACAGGACTAAGGTAGAGGCTCATGGGAGATTAGCAGAAACATGCTGAGGTCACTTGAGACAAACTGTCATTTCCACCATATTCTCTTGGTCAAAGCAAATTAAACACTTGAAGTCCAGTCCAGAATCAAGGAGGGTAAATAGAATCCACATCCTGAAAGAGGGTACTGCACCATAAAATGAAAAGACAATTCAGGGGAAAGTAGAAAATGGGAATCCCTCTGCAAACAGTCTTTCCAAGAATTAATTCCATCAAATTAAATACAATTTTATTGTGATCCTTAAAATCACAAGCCTTGAATTATGATGCCTTCCATTTTTGCCTTCCACAGTTTGTTAAATTCTTGAAGAGAGTGAGAGTCAAAATGTACATTTCATAAGCAGCCTTGAAATTTCTACTCCAGATCATCATGGCTTCCCCAAATATAAAAATTCCCTCCCTGCCCTTTGCCTCCAGATCAGCATTTTTATGCTAAGAATAAATACAGCCTTTTCCTTCTCTATAATCTCTTCAAGTGCATGGCCTTTTGTCTGACTCATTTTTTAATTTAATAGGAGAATTCTTGTTTCACTGATGAACTCTTGATGACCCACAGGAGCACAGGAAGTTCTGTGGACAACAATGAGGAAAGAGGAATGGGTTTAACCTGAAGTTACTCCACAGACACAGAGATGAGCATGCAATGGAAAAGGCACCCAAACAGAAAATTCTCTAGTGGTTAACCACTTGGAGGGTCCTTTGGGTTTTACTCCATCCATTTTGTCCAAGACATGCTGTTCCCTCTTGCCATCCTTCATTTCAATTCCTGGGTGCTCTCTATTTCCATAACTGTGGCTTTCTTTCCCTGGGTCTGGTCATATCTCTGCTCTCCCATTCTCATGCTTATGTCATTTATTATTCTTCATTTTGTCATAATGTAAAAGCTGGTTACCTGGAGTCAGTGATGAGGTAAATGGGGAGATATTGCTTAATGGGTGCAGAGTTTCTGATTGAGATCAAGAAAGAATGTTGGTGATGGCATCACAAAATAGTGCATATAATTACTACTAGTGAATAGTCCACTTGAAAGTCATAAAAACATGAATTTTGAGTTGTATTTCTATTACTACAAAAATAAAAAATATACACTTAAATATGTTTTTTTAGTGTTCAAATAAATAAAAATAATAATAGATCCATTAATTACAGAAATTGAGCACCATCCAAATATAAGTGGTTAAAATTAAATGAGAAATTCCCTACAAAGTGGTGTGAACAAGCCATTGTGTATAAAAGATATAAATGTATTTCTTAAAATTAATAAACATTTTATAAATGAGGGAGTATATAACAGGTCTTATTTTGTGTTCAAAGCATTGATTTGGCAAAGTATCATCAAGCAAATGCATGTAGTGTCCATAGCTTTATGTCAAATGAACTCATTTTCTCCACTTGGTGGAAGTAGAGAATAGGAAATTTTGGAGGCAACGACAAGGGCTGTATCCTCACCCAAAGTCAGTGCTTTGGAGATCCAAGGGAACAACTTGAGATACATTCCTCAGTCTTAGACCTTATAGAACCTCTATTTCAAATACTGGATAGGATTTTTGGTTGTTAGACCTATGGAAGGAAGAAGAGTTCATGAAGGACAAATAATAAAAATTGGAATCATCAGTCTGAGAACCTGGTCTCTTGGGAATAGACAATAATCATGATTTTTTTTTCTGTTTGAAATAGTTTTCAAAAGGGATAAGATGAACTAGAAGTTGGGGTAACAAGAGGTAATGGTGCTTAAGGAGCAGCTATGAGGAAGCTGTATACAACCCCTCTGTGGCTGTACCTCAGTTTGTGCAACCTGAGATTGGTTGGGGCATGGTGGTTTCCTTGGGTCTTAGCTCTGGCTGGGGGACCAATGATTGACACCTTCCTGATTTATTGTCTGGGAACACAGCTTCACTCACCATCATCAAGGACTCAAAGAGGAGTGAATTCAGATTTCCAACCGGAGACCTTCTTTCCTAGAAACACTCCATGTGAATTGAAAGCCAAGTAGATATAGAGGGAAGGTTTCAGGTTGAATGGAAGCTGAAATCTCTTATTTGAAGTCATCTGAGTTCTAATTCACTCTAGGCCTCACCTGAGATTTCCTTGCTTGTTTATTTAAATAATGAATTTTGTATTTCTTCTATTTTTTAAAAAAGAAGATTCCATTGAGTTCAACAATGCAGAGGGTCATGGATAACAATTAAATAAAAGGAATAGAAGCCCAGTTAGAATAAGGAATATTAGGGATAATGTGATTCTAGGAAAAAACAGATCATCTGTACAAGGAGCATTGCAATTAAGAGTAGGAAAATTTTAGATACTAGCAATGGAGGTATGTGAAGTGAAAAGAGGGCATTTCTTTTTTTATTTTCAAGAAAGGGCACATTTGAGCATTCCTCTGTATTGTTGGGAAAGTTCCAGTCAAATACAAGTAGATATTTTTTGGTAATAAAATATCTATAAAGGATACATGCATTTTTACATTGGCTTTCATCTGAAATATGATTTTTAAGCATATTTTTTAGTTTTTAAAGATACTTTTGATTACATAAATGTTACACAAAAAATATAGGGGGTTCTCATATGCCCCATTCCCTACCACTCCCACACTTTCCCACATAAACAACATCCTTCATTAGTGTAGTATATTTGTTACAATTGATGAACACATATTGAAACATTTTCAATAACCATGGATTATAGTTTATATTATAGTTTACACTCTGTCCAACACAATTTTAAAAGTTATGAAAAAAAAATAATGGCATGTATCCTTCATTGAAACATCATATAGAACAATTCCAAAATCTTGAAAATGCCCCCATAATACACCTATTTTCCCTTTCCCTCCCTTCAGAAACTTGGGTGACAAGTGCATCAACATCAATGATAAAAGTTCTCCCATTGCTAGAATAACGAGTCTGTAGTAGAATAATAGTTAAGTCAACTTTAGTTCATTGTTCATTCCCCAATTTTGAAGATTTTGGGATGGTGATGCTCACTCTGCCTCTAAGTGAGAGGGGGCTTAGATCCCATGGGTCAGATGGGTGGGAATATCTTGCTTGCAGTTACAGACACTCTGTGTTCCTTGGGATGGGCATTGTCCATCATTTCCATGTTAGTTGTCCTGGGTGAGTCCAATGAACTGGATAGCAGGTATTGTAACTCTGCTGAGATTCATGGACCAACTGGCACATGGAAGGACCAAAGATTTAAGTCTCTTGGACAAACACCTATCAAGTATAGTACTAACTATAGGTTCAAATATAAGGGACAGAAGAGTCATGTGTAGGGAAACCACAAATGAGTCCAACTCTCACACTTGGGAGCATAAATTCCAAAGTAAGGCCCAGTGGCAGGATGCCAAACTCCTGAGCTGTCAGCTCTGCATATAGTGTCTGGATGTGTCCAGAGCCCTCAGTGGCCCCATTATTTGAGGCAATATTTACTGTAGCAGTCAATGAGATCCTGCTGAGACATGCATAAGCCTAACCCCTGGGATGACCTCCAACTTACTTTGAAGTCACTTAGCAATATAAACTCATTTGTCTTTACCATTTCCCCCTTTGGTCAAGGTATTTTTCCAGTTTCATTGCTAGTTGGTGCTTGATAGTAATCCTTCAGTGACAGCAAGGCTCATTCCCAGGAATCATATCCCACATCGAGGGGAAGGTAGAGCATTTAAATGTTGATTTTTGCTTAAAGAGAGACCACTTTTGAGCAATAAAGAGGCTTTTTGGAGGTAACTCTTAGGCAATATATAATACTAGGCTAAGTTTCAATTTCAAAAGAAAAGTTTCATAAGTACAATCATCAACATCAAGGGCTCATTGCAATGGTCCAGCTTCCCTCAGTAGGCACCGCCCCTGTACTTGGGGTATTCTTCCTCTCCCATTAAAGAATTTAGCAGAGCTCCCCAGATTGTGAATCTGATAATCTTTTGGTTATTGTGGGGAATTCCACCCACTGTGATGATGCCCCATGAACTCACGAACACATTCATATGCCTTAGAGGTATGCCCCAGGTGAACCCCCTCATATGCATCCCCACATCCCTGACACCCCCACACCAATGATCCTCCCCTGCCACAGCTGTGACCCTTCTGTGATCCAAATCCTCTCCATAAATGTAGGCAACAAAAATGTAAACTACAATGTAAACTATAATCCATGCTTAGTGGCAATTCTCCAAAATGTTTTCATCAATTGTAACGAATGTACCACATTAATGAAGGATGTTGTTAATGTGGGAGGTGTACGTAGTGGGGCTTATGGTAATCCCCTATTTTTCATGTAACATTTATGTAATCTAAATATATCTTTTTTAAAAAAATATTAAAAATAAGAAAATGAAATAAAAATACTTTTAAAAACAAAAAATAAAATACAAAAAACAAAAATTTTTGAAATAATAAAAAAATAAACATTGTCTTTCATCATTGTAAGATCTGATGTCTCGAATGTACAATGACGTTTTCTTCTGTATTTTCCACCAGTGTCTTACTTTTTTCATTTTATCTTCAAAGAAGCTTTAGGTTACTTAAAAGTCACATATAGAATATAGGGGATTTCCATATACCCAACACCCTCCCCCTTTCCCCCTCTCCCTTATTAATAACATTTTACATGCCAGTGGTACATTTGGTACAATTGATGTACAATTATTGGAGCATTACTACTAACCATGGTCAATGGTTTTCATTATGATTTCCATTTTGGACCATACACTTTTATAAAATTTGATGAAATATTAAATTACCTCTATCTATTATTGCCAGATCATGCAAAACAATTATAATGCCCTAAAAATGCCCTATGTTCCATCTACTCTCTTTTTCCCTCCCTTTCCCCTCAGGACCTGTGGTAACCACTAAGTTTCACTTTTTGTAGAATAAGATTCATAATTACTTGCAGTAATATTGAGGACTTGACATATTTTTCTGTTTTATTTTATTAAGTACTGCCTGTATTCTAGAGATACTCTTGCCCCTCTATTTGAGAGTACAGCAGGACTCCCCAGGATGGGAGTTTAATATTTTCTTGTTTATTGTGTGGGTCTCCACCCACTGATATAACACACTATGACAAGATGAGCACTTACATATTCCTTAGAATCCTGCCCCTGGTGTGACCTGTCTTGTATGCACCCCCCCACATCCAAAACACTACACCAGTAACCATCCCCTGCCATATTTGCCAAAAGAACTTTCCCAACGTTGTAGTTTTAACCACAGACCTGAAAAACCCAGAGTCCTCCTGCTCCTTCCACTGACCCTCTCCTCAGTTTCATGGATAGTTCAACCCAACACAGCTCACACTATGCCCCTCACAGACCAACACTGCTGAACACAATAGCATCACTGCATCACTGTCACACCCATCTACTGCACAACTACACCCTTCCACCTTATCACAGACTTTGCATGTAAGGGCATTGGCTCACAACCTTCTACTTTCTGTCTCCTTTAAACCTATTTTCCAGACTCTGGCTCTGTGAGTATGTTCAATTTTCTTAGTTCATATCAGTGAGGTCATGTAATATTTGACCTTCCATGCCTGCCTTGTTTCACTCAACATAAGGTCTTCAGGATCCATCCATATTACCCTGTGTGTTAATACTGCATTCCTACTTACAGCTGAGTAATATTTCATTGTATGTATATACCAAAATTTACTTATCCATTTCATCTGTTGATGGGCATTTGGGTTGCTTCCAACTTTTGCCAATGTTGAACATGTTTATGTATATATCTGTTCATTTCCCTGCTTTCAAGACTTCTGAATATATACCCAGCAGTGTGATTGCTGGATCATATGGTGGTTCTATAGTTAGTTTCCAGAGGATCTGTCAAACTGTCCTCCACAAAAGTTGCACCATTCTACATTCCCACCAGCAGTGGATAAGTGTTCCCTTCCCCCCACATCCTCTCAAACACTTGTAGTTTTCTATTTTTTTAATATCTGCCAATCTAATGGGTGTTAGATATTATCCCAATATAATTTTGATTTGCATTTCCCTAGTAGGTAGTGATGTTGAGCATATTATCATGTGCTTTTGCATTTCTTCTTTGGAGAAATGCCTATTCAAATCAATTGCCTATTTTTAAAATGGATTGTTCATCTTTATATTTTCAAGATGTAGAAATTCTTCATATGTGCTGGATATTAAGCCTCTATCCTATAGATGGTTACCAAATATTTTCTCCCATTGAGTAGGCTGCCTTTTCACTTTCTTGACAAACACCTTTGAAGTGCAAAAGATTTTAATTTTAAGGAGGTCCCATTTATATATGTATTTATTTATTTATTTATTTATTTTTTGGTCATAATTTGGGTGTAAAGTTAATGAAACCATTTCCTAATACAAGATCTTGTAGATGGCTCCTTACAGTATCTTCCAAGGTCTTTATATTTCTGGGATCTTATATTTAGATATTTGATCCATCTTGAGTTAATTTTTGTGTAAGGCATGAGATGGTGATCTTTTCTCATTCTATTGGATATGAATATCCAGTTCTCCAAGCACCATTTGTTGAAGAGGCCATTCTTTCTCAGTTTGGTGATCTTGGTGGCCATGTCAAACATCAGTTGACTGTGAGGATCTATATCAGAATTCTCAGTCCTGTTCTATTAGGCAGCATGTCTATCTTTGTGTCAAAACCATGCAATTTTGATCACTGTAGCTTTCTATTATGATTTTTTTTTATTTCATAATTTTTTTTATTTTTAAAGAAGCTTTAGAGTACATAAATGTTACATTAAAAATATGGGGAATTTTCATATACCCCATCCCTCCTCCCACACTTTCCCACATAAACATCTTTCATTAGTGTTGTACATTTGTTACAATTGATGAACACATATTGAGGCATTGTACTAGCCAAGGAATATAGCTTACATTATTATTATTATTATTATTTTTTGCATTTGTTTACATAAATGTTATTTGTTATATATATATATACATTTTATAAAGGTGCCTAGATTACCCAAATATTACTCAGAAACTACAGGGATTCCCATGCTCCCCACTGCCCACACCCCC
>JAQZBX010070162.1:0-15465 GCA_029593785.1 Cabassous unicinctus
TTTGGTTTGTAACTCTACTAAAAGGCAATTTTATGAAATATAATGGTAAATCACTGGTTTTGTACTCTTAATGTATAAACATGTCATTTTTGAGAAGAAATGACATAAAAATGAAGGGATAAAGGAAGGGCATAGGACCATAGTCTGTGTATACTAGTGAAGTTAAGTTGGTATCAAAGCAAATGAGATTGTTATAGATCTAAGATGTTAAATTTAAGCTCCATGATAACTACAAAGAAAATATCAGAGAATATGTAAACTCATAGAGACTGAACTGAGAGTGCCAGTTGCCAGGGGCATGGGGCAAGAAGTATAGGGAATAAAAGCATAATGGGCATGGGGTTTCTGTTTGGAGAGATGGGAAAGTTTTAATAATGGAAGGTGGTGAATGTACCACAATATTGTGAATGTGATTTTATCCCATTGAGTGGTATGCTTGGGACTGGTTGAGATGGGAAAGCTGATTTTGTGTATATGTTCTCACAATTAAACACACACACACACAAAAAGTAAAGAAGGAGAAACTAGGTAGAGAGTGACAATACGTAATCCTGGATGGGGTCAAGCAAGTGAGAACAGAGGGCTCAGGATGACATTGTTGGGGTGGGGAAGAGACTAGAATGTAGCCTGTGGGCTTTGTGTCGATGCTGAATTTCTTTGACTTGATGGCTGCACTTGTGGCAGTTGCACAGGGTTGTATCCTCATCCTTGGGAACTGGGCATGGCAGTATTGAGTGTCCATGGAGCATGATGTGTACAGCCTATACTCAAGTGTTCAAAAAGTGACTAGGTAAATAGACAGACAGATAGATGGATAGATGAATGGAAGGATATAGCAAATGTGGCAAAACGTGGAGACTGGTGGATCTGGGTGTCTTGGGAGTAGGGATGTTGGAGTACTTTGTATGGGGTTCGTATTATTTTTGTAGCTGTACTGTGGGTTTGAAAGTTTTTCAAAATAAAAAGTCAAAAAAAAAAGACTATAGGATGAGACTGTGGGAAGAGCTTGAGATTGAAGGAAGGGGGGAGCAGATGTGGCCCAAGCAGTTGAGCACCTTCTTCCCACATGAGAGGCCCTGGATTCGGTTCCCGGTGCCTCCTAAAAACAAAACAACAAACAACAAGCAAACAAACAAAAAAACAACTCAGGGTGGCCAATGTGGCTCGGTGGTTGAGCGCCTGCTTCCCATGTACGAGGTCCTGTGTTCAATCCCCAGTCCTTCCTAAAAAATTAAATTAAATTAAAATAAAACCATCACAATAAAAAAAAATATTGAAGGAAAGGAGGAGAGGACCATTTATTCGTCACTTACTGGGTACAGGTGCCATGCTGGGAGCCTACATGCATTATCTTATGAGATCATCTCAACAGCCATTTAAGTTGGTGTTCCCATTTTAGAGATGAGGAAAGCAAGGCTCTAAGAAGTTAAGTAACTAGAAAAGATTACCTATCCAGGAAGTGGCCAGGAGGTTGGACAAGTCACTAAGGCTCTTTAAACCTTGGTTTTGGTCTCTGTCATAGAGCCAGCTGGTCCCCCATAGAGCACAGTTTAATGTCTAAATTTCAGTACTGTTGTCCCCTAAATTCAATATTGTTGGCATAAACAGAGAAAATAGGCTCTAAGAGACTATTTTATAATTATATTGTAATAATTCACCAACTTACAATGAAAATCATAACAGCTTCAGGAATTAGAACTCAAGCCTTCTCTCAGCAGCACATTCTCTTCTACGGTGAAATGCACATGGGTGGCCAGATGTGGACAAAGGATTTCTTGGTGACAGGAAATTAGGACAAGGGGAATGTTGAACAATCCCAATGGCCAATGGCATCAATCTGTGATGGCCTCAGACAGCCATGCACTGCACTGGGGCATTGATTCAAGTTTGCTGTTCTCCCTAATAGATGGGCCTGGAGAGCACCGCCCTTCTTCACCATGCTGTTGGACTCTCCTTTGTCCAGGCTCCATGCAGATGTTGTGTAGTACTGTAGTTCAGTACAAGTCTAACAAAACTGAGATAGCTGAGAAATGCAGTTGTCAGAAAAATTTTAAAAGTCAATTGAAAAAAGTGTTAATTGGAAAAAAGGGGAAATTCATAAAAATGAATGCATTAAACATTTTATTCTAAGACATATAAATGAACCTTTATGTGTCAACTTTTGATACAGGGCTAAGGTCCCTTCTCTGAAATCCAGCTATTTCCTTTGCAGAAAGCCCCTCCAGCAAGGCATCATTGACAATTTCCAGCTTAGATTTCCTTAACATGGGGTGAGAACATAAAGCAGTTTGGGAGCAGACTCCTCCCAGATATTTACAGTTTTCATCAGAAGCATTTACAGTTGTCCTATCTCTCATTCAATAGCAATTTTTAAAAATCTAATCACTTTTTTTTTAAAGCATGCTTATTGCATGTAACTTTTAATTAGATTTCCTTCCTCAGGTTAAGAAAGCTCCCTTAGTTATTTTATTTTATCGTCAATTGGTGGTGTTTATTTTTGTTTTTGTTTTTGTTTTAGGAGATACCAGGGATTGAACCCAGGACCTCGTACATGGGAAGCAGGCGCTCAACCAGTGAGCCACATCCTCTCCCCAGTGAGAGCCGGCCCTTTGTTTTGTTTTGTTTTTAGGAGATACGAGGGATCCAGCCCAGGACCTCATACATGAGAAGCAGGTGCTCAACACCTGAGCTACATCCACTGCCCCATAAACTCACTTTTGTCAAGTCTTTCCACAGCACCCAACTTAATCTTCATAAAAACAGGAACCTTCTTTTTGTACTCATTATTTCATTAGTTAACATAATATTCTATTAAACTGTGTAATTGCAAAGCAGCACAAGCAGCATGAAGAGGTCTGGGAACGAACCAACTGATTCTAAGAAAACACGTAACATAATATTGGGGAGCAGAAGAGCTAGCACACTAGATGGGACACCAGCCAGAAGACCTCAGTGCGCTGTGGGCGTTCATCAACATGCTTACAGAGAAGAGAGCACGGCTGGCCGGTCTATTGAGTGGGGTGTAGCTGAAAGGACATATTCCAGAAACATCCTCTCTTTTTTTCAAGGTAATTTCCAATGTAACCAGCTGGATCTCAACTCTCTTAGTTACCGTCACAGCCCTCTCTTACCTTCCCGACACTACACGCCCCCTTCAGCCACCCACTTCATGAGTATACGCCAGGGAGGCATCCTTCTAGCTCGCTGCAAACTCATTTTATAGCTTCACGTTTGAGATTTGCCTGCGATAGCACCATGTGCTTCTTCCAGGGGTTATCGCAGGGGTGGAATTAAATCATATACGTGTAGAAATACTTCATAAACTCACAGCCCTAATCAAATGCGGGCTTAGTTATTTTCTATTTACGAGACTGCTGGGTCCTTGAGGATAGGAATAAACTCACCATCATGTCCCCTACAGAGCCAGTGTGGCACTTGAACACATAGCAAGGGTAAAATACTACTTGGGGACTGATCCTGTAGAGGTATATTCAGATATGCCATGTGGGTCTTCTCTGCCAGGTACAAGCTCGCGCTGCACAGAGGACCCAGTGAGCTCTGACAGTCCCATAAGTCAGGAGGAATGCCAGGGATAAAGAAATGAATTTCACAGGCTCCTTCACTCCAGAAGGAACCAACTGGTAGCAGCTCTTGGGAATTACCTGGGATGATGATGGAGATTGACAAGGAGAATGAGAGTGTGGTTTTGTCTGGGAGGAGTGGCAGTTTGAGATAAAACCACAGCTCATCATTTTTTGACATTTTTCTTTGCTCTATTCTATAAAAAGTCTGCTTTTGAAATCTTTATTTATTTATTTATTTACCGGGAGGTCCCGTGGATTGAACCCAGGTCCCTCCATATGGGAGATGGACACCCAACCATTTGAGCCACATCCGCCCCCCTGAATATATTTTTAATAGGCAAGTTTTCTGTTTTGTTTTGTTTGTTTTGTTTTTTCAAGAAGGATAACAGCTTGCCACTACTGATTTATTTTTCCTTGGTCACTGGTTAACACCCTTAGGGTGTCTTAGTTTTGGGGGTAGAGTCAGTAGAAGAGGATGAGGATGTGTCTGGTACAGAGGAAAAGCAGCGGAGTTCTTGATGTCATGAAGGAGACCAGTGAAAATGCTCTGAGGCTCAAATTTCCTAAACCAGCGATTCTCAAACTTTATCTCCTAGAAGCCTTGTTAAAACATGGATTGCAGGGCCTACATTTCCAGATTTCTGATTCGGTAGGTCTGGGAAGAGCCCCAAGAATTTGCATTTCCAAGAATTCCCAGGTGATCTTGGTGCTACAGGTCCAGGGTCCATCCTTTGACAATTACTGTCCTGCGTCCTACAGTGCTAGCTCAGCTTGGTGTATGGAGCCCCTACCCGTGACAGGCTCTGGGCTGGGGTACCACGAAGGCTGAGACGCAGCCCAGGCCCTCAAGGAGCTCGTAGTTGGGTTGGGCAATGAAGACACATATAGGAATCCATTTATTCACTGAGCACTGTAGCTGTTTGAAGTCCTTTTATGAATCCCAAAAAGAAAAAAACATTATGTTCTTGAGCTGACCCATTCCTGTGGGAGTGGGGCCCTTCTGGTTGGACTGTGTCAGTGAGGCGGACTCAGGTTGGGTCTTCGCCCTCTTTCTGGAGCTTTATATGAACAGAGACACAGAGAGAGACACAGGGAAAGAAAGCTGCCATTTTGGTCTTGCCATGTGAGAGAAAGGAGTGAGAGAGAAGGACTCCAGGTCCACCCACAACTGCCACAAGGCAGAGAAGGCCCGAGGGCTGAGAGAGGTCCTGGAGTCTGGAGCCAGCAGAGCACAGAGGCCCGGGAAGAGGCCCCCGAGGCTGGGCCCAGGGAGCAGCTCAAGGCTGAGGACACGAGCCATTTGCCTGCTGGCTCACAGCTGAACTCGGGAAGAAGGTGGAGCAGCCAAAACAGAGGAGGCCAGAAAGAGACAAGCCCTAGGCCTGGCTGCCCACAGCTGAGCTCCGGCAGACGGTAGGTCCTGGCAGGGACGGCAGGGACGGCAGGGGTCAGCCACCATCTTCGCCGCCTGGCTGGACCCCAGGCTCAGCAGCAGCTGACTCTGTGAGACAGCATCTCAGATGGTGCTTTGGTTTAGACATTCAAGGCCTCAGAACTGCAAGCTTTTACCCCAAATAAAATCCCCTCTATGAAAGCCGACCTCTTTCTGGTGCTTTGCTTCAGCAGTGCTGTGGCAACCTAAGGCCAGCACGAGTAAGGGAACACGAGCGTTGCTGATGCCTCAGTTTCCCTCCCCACCCCCCGGGCCTCCCACACTATTATCCTGCAGCCCTGCTCCACACCAGCTCTTCCCCTTACTGGGTGACCCGGAGGGAGAGTCGTTCCCAAATCACGTGGAAAAGGAAGCTTGGTTCCTTAAGGGGTGGGTGGAGACACCTGGAGCTAGTTTTTTGTTTTTGTTTAATTAGAGACGTTGCAGGTTTACAGAAAAATCATGCAGAAAATAGTGTTCCCATATACCGTTTCCCCATTAACATTTTCCATTGTTTGGTACCTTTGCTACAACTGATGAGAGAACGTTATTGTAATTGTACCCTTAACTGAAGTCCATAGTTGACTTGGGGCTCACTGTTGATGCTGTGCAGCCCCGTGGCTGAGTTCTGGTTTTTAATTATCCTCGGAACATGTGTATTGTCTAAAAAGCACTGAACACTCTGACTGCGTGTCGCCCTCGCGTAGGGCCGCGTGGATCTTCTTGGCGTCCTTCCAGCTCGAGCATGTGTGCTGCTGGGCCCGGTTTCCACACGGGGCTGCAGCTCCTTCTGGGCCGAGAGGGGCCTGGGCCCGGGGCCGCGGCGCCGTGCCGTGGAAGCAGGGATTACCCTCGCCCGTCCCCTTCACCTCCAAATGTCACCCTTCAAGTCCTGGCTCCGATGGCACTGGGACGTAAGCTCCAAGAGGCCAGGACTGTGTCCATCCTGCTGGCAGCACCCGGCAGTATGGCTCAACAAATATCATTCGAATGTTAATGCCAAGAAGCAGTTTTGCAAATGCCTTCTGGAAATTTTCATCATCCTCTAGAACCTTCCTGGCAAGATTCCCCTTACTTGTAGAATCCCATTAGTGTCAATACACTAAAAATAGGTTGCATTTCTAGATACTAAGTCTGACAGAAAATGGTTTTTCTGGCTCCTATAAAACATTAGTTTCTTTTGCCTTTTATTATGAACAATTTCAGACATATACAAAACAGTATAGTGGACCACACGAACCCATCGACAGCTTCAACAGCCATCAACTCATAGAACAACCTTGTTTACTTTATTCTACCACCTGCTACCCCCCAATATTATTTTGAAACCCCAGACATCACATCATTTCATCTGTAAATATTTCAGTATATATCTGAATAAAGACTCTTTTTTAAAAGAACCACTATAACTTGCTCACATCAAAAGGAATAAAAATTCCTTAATCTTATAAAATATCATGTCACAAATTGTCTCATAAATGTCAAATAGCTTGGTTCTCTCGCGCGCACTTTCCTTTTCTTCTTTGCAGATTGTTTCAGGCTCCACGTAGACTCACACATGGCAGGTGGTGGGTGTGCCTCTTCTTCCTCTGTAGAGCCCCCTTCATGTCTTCCTCCCCCCCCCCTGCCCCTCTTTGTTCCTGTTGAGGAAACCGTGCTGCTTGTCCCGTCGGCTTCTCTACAGCCTGGGTTTTGTTGGTCGCACCCCACAGGGTCATTTATCATGTTCCTAGGCCTCCTGTGCTTTCTGCTTCTTGGTGGTTGGATCTAGAATCTTGATCAGATTCAGGTTTAACTTTTTTTGACCAGATGACTTCATAGCAGTGCTGGGTGCCCCATCTATAGTATTAATTCAGATAAGTGAATCCCATGTTTATTAAAAGGCTGTAGTTTAACCATCTAAAAACGGAACCTAATTCCTCAGAGCAGTTAACGGCATAGAGCATATTTTCACGTATAACCCTTTCAAACTTTCCAAAGGTGGAATAAAAAATAGCAATAATGATAACTACTGTCACTTTATACGTATTCTTCAGAATATTCTTGTTATGCGGGGATATTATTTCCTAATTTTACCAATAGAGAAAATAAGATTTTAGGAAATTTTCTTAAATTGGCTTTTTAAAAAGCTTCTCAAATATTTAGTCAAACACAAGTTAATTCATCTCCCTTTTAGAAAAGCTTCAAATAAGGGTTGGGTGAGACATTAAATCTTGAGAGAGTCTCCCTCAGAGAGGCAGGGCTGTCAGTAAACAGTCACCGATTCAGTGATAGCAAGTTTCACCCCGGCAGGCTGGCTTACGGGGAGACTGAGGTGGAAATATACATGCCGACGGGGCCACCGTCCCCCAGCCCGACCATGACATTTCCTCTTATTTGTAGGGCTTTTACCACCAGCCTGTTCCCTGACATTTCTACACGTTTTCACCAATTTTTGGTAAAAATCCTCATTGGCTCAGACACAAGGCCTGCAGGGATTTTTAACTTCGTTTTGTAACGGTGGTTTCCGTACCTGATAAGGCTCTAAAATCCACTTTGTAGTTAACTCACATACACCCTCACAACAAGCCTGTGAAGTGAGTGCTGTTACTACCCCCATTTTACAGACGAGGGAAACGAGGCCCAGAGAAGTTAACTAACTTGCCCAAGGTCACCCAGCCAGTAAGTGGCGGTGTCTAGACTTGAACTTGAGCCATCTAGATGCAGCATCTTTCCTCAGGATGTCAGTCTTCACCGACCTAGAACCTCCCTCGACATCAGCCAGGGTCTGCGCAGACTGCTGTACGTCAGGGGCCACGGCGCAACGTCCGGCTCGCCTCGGCCTTCCTCGGCAGCCTCCGGTCCCTCCCCCACGCGTGGCTCGCACTCAGCTCCACAGTGGAGCAATGCAAGTTCCCGAAGCCCCTCAGACGTCAGGAACAAGCGCGTGGGTCCTCCTGTCGGCCAGTCTTCCATCTTCCTCAGAGCAAGGAAACCTCCCTGGAAAAACAACTTTGGGTCAAGAACATCAGAGCCCAGGGACTGGGTTGTGCAGGTCGCAGAGGGCTAGGAATTCCAGGCTGGTGGGTGGAGCTGCAGCGAGGCGGGGAGAACCGTCTGCCCAGTGCGACCCCGCGCTGCGTGCCCAGGCAGGCTTACCCGTGGGCAGATCGGTCAGGCTCCATCGCTGGCTGGCTTCTGTCTGGAAGGGCAGAGGACAGAGGTCAGGGCATTTCTTCCCCTCTACCCCCTCTTTGCGCCTCATCTCTGGCCATGGCTGGGTCCTCCACAGCGGTGCTCCTCAGGGCTCCAGCCACTCCGCCTCCTGGGACACGTTCCCTTCCCAACCTGCCGCGTGGTGACAGCTTCCCACTCAGCATCCCCACAAGCAGCTCCTTCACGGAAATGTCTTCATTTCTATGGTCTGGGGTAAACATGGGTTCCTGCTGGACTCATCAAGGCATAAGAGTGATGCAAGTGGACTTGGAGAGCTGGTCGAGGGTGGATCAGAAGACGAGTGAGGGGAGGCTGGGGTGGGCTGCTTGGGACCTGGGCCTGGACGCAGCGGCAGTGTCACTGTCCTCCAGACGTGGTGCTGCTGGACCCAGCAGACCATCTGAAGAGGCCTATTTACCATCCGGGTGCCAAGAACCCCTCCGGGTTTGGGAATGGCCACCCTCAGCCTCTTAAGCTCCTCGCTGCGGCTTGCAGGGCACCGTCACTCTGGGACAGGGCTGCAGAAATCCTCACAAACGTGTCTGCTGCTGTGGCCCCAGCGCCGGAGCATGCCCTTCCAGTGCAGAAGTCAGATGCGTCGGAGCTGGAGCCAGAGGGCCTCAGTCCACACCCTGGTCTACCCCTCGCGAGCGGTGTGACCTAGAATACCACAGAGTCCCCAGGACCTCAGTGTCTTCATCTGTAAAATGGGGATAGTAACGGGGTCGGGGCAAGGACTAAATGACCCGCTGGTATTAAGCTCTTAGCACAAGGCCAGGCATCACTGACACGCCAAACGTTAGCCGTTCTTAGCTCCGCCATTCACGCAGCGCGTGACCTTGGGCAACTCACTTCGCCTTTCTGTGCCCCTTTCCTCACTATAAATTGGGATAAGAACATTGGCCTCCTGGGTTGTGTGCAGATGAGAAGGTAGAGACTACCAGTGAACGTATCCTAGAAACTGAGGCATCTTACAACTGTTAGGGCCTTTAAAACAGTGCATCACGGTGATTTCATCATTAGGAACTAACAGAAGCCCCTGAACAATGCTTCAATAGAGCATCAGCACTCATATCCGTAAGGAGATAGAGGAAGACTTTTAGTGATAGGGCCCACTAGAAAGGTTCAGAGAAAGCAAATTAGACCATTAAAAAAAAAAGAACAACAAAGGTCAAGAGGACCTCTGAACACGGCTTTGGTTTCACTCTGAGGCTACTGGTTTACAAGCAGCTGCTGAAAAGACGACCTCTGCACAATCTATGCTCCACATTAGCTGATCATCCAGCCATACGTGAGCAATGGACCAGAGGCACCGCCTGGAGCAGGGCCGCAAGGAGAGCTCCCGGAGGCTCTCCCTTCCCACCTGTCCCAAGCAGCCAGAGGGGCCACTCCCCGCTGCAGAGCAGCACCTGCCCGCACTGGAGAGGGTAGAGAGCCTCGGTCCGGGATCCACACCAGGGCTCTGTTTGGAAAACTACATTCTCAAAGCAGATTTCTCACCCTTCGTTCTTTCCCTTTTCCTTTCTAGTGCCGGGAGCACTGACTCCGTGTGGCCAGGTGGGCTTTAACCCTTTACCACTCAAGGTGTGGGCTATGGGCCAGCAGCATCCCCATCACCTGGGTGCTTCCAAGGACGGTGTAACGTGGGGCCCGCGGAGACTGAGTTATGTGCTCCAGCAAAGAAAGGCGTGTTCTTACTCATAATCCGTGCACACACGTGTAAGTGGGACCCTCTTGAAGATGTTCTGTTTGGTGAAGGTGGGGCCAACGGGATTGGGGTGGTCTTAACCCTATCGCCAGAGGCCTTACGAGGGAAGAAACCAGGAGTCAGAGAAGCACAAGAGGAGCCAGAAGGCAGTGGAAAGCCGGAAGCGCAGGCGGCGGCAGGAATGTCACAAGCCCAGGCACCCGAGTCGCTGGCAGCCAGCCCCAGCCCGCACAGGCCCGGGGAAGGCAAGCCTCGCCACCATCTTGACTTAAGACCTCTCTGAGTCTCAAAACCATGAGCCAATAAATTCCTACTGTTAAGCCAAAATCAGTTTAACTTGTGCAGAATTGGTAAAAGGGTCGTGTGCTCATCTTTGGAAATGAATAGAAAAGGTGGCAGCACATCGTGGTGTTTGTAACGAGCATGCTGTCATATGGGGATGACAGTGGTTGGAAGGGAAAGTCTACGGCCAAGTGTACCACTAGAAGGAAAGCCAAAAACTGTAGCATGGGCCTGCACAGCACAGCGAGACCGCACGTGGAACGCGGATATGGGTGACAGTGCATAGATAGGACCGGTTTTCTTTGAAACTGAACAAACGTGTGTTAATGTTACAAGATATTAATATCAGACAAAAAAAAAAACAAAACGATGTGCTAAGTGAAGGAAACCAGGCACAAAGTACTACATATTGCACGATTCCATTCACACAAAACGTAAATATAAATCAGTTTATAAAGATGGAATTAGATTAGTGGTTCTGCAGGGCTGGGGAAGGATAGAGGGACTGAGAGGTGACTGCTAAGGGATGTGGGGTCTTTCTTTTTGGAGTAATGAGATTGTTCCTTTTGTTTATTTGTTGTTTAATTTTTACATTTTATTATTTTGTTGTTGAAATCATTGTAAATTTTTTGTGGCGACGAATGTACAACACTGTGATTATACCAAAAGCCATGGATTGTATCCTTTGGCTGGATTGTATGGTATGTGACTAAATCTCAATAAAACTGCTTAAAAAGTCAGTCTGTGATATTTGTGATAAATGCTATGGCCAAACTAAGACAGGGCCTCACCCAGCCCTGCCACGTCAGAATCTGGATTTCATCATGACCCCCCGTGACTCGTATGCTCATCAAAGCCTGAGAAGCACAGTTTAAAGCTTTCTAAGCCCGTTTCCTCATACTTACTTTGCAAGGTTACTGTGAGGATTAATTTTATTCAACGTGCCTGACAAATAGTAGAAGCGAACATGGTTCATGTCGTCTTCCTTCGCCCAGCACCTGGCACCGCCCACTGCCAGCCAGTACGCCCATCTGCGCGTCTCCCTGCCGGGGGCCTGCTCGACGCTGACCTGCCACTCGGCCACTGCCCCAGACCCTGAGCTCAGCTCTTCCTTGGAGCCCCTGGCGGGCTGGCCACGGCCTATTGCTAATCTTTTCAGCACGCCTGCCTGCCCCTTACGGTGGCCATCAGAGACCTAACAGCAGCACTCGTTTTAGTCACGTTGCCATTGCCCAAAATGGACTTGGAGGAGCTCCTTGGGATTCGCCCTCACGGCCTCACACGTGCCTGCCGCAGAGTAACCGCTCCACTAAATTCTCACGAGTGGAATGAACACGGCGCGGGGATTTGCGTCACAATGGACCTTGGAGATAGGGTTTATCGTATCTATCTTTTGGGATTCAGTCTCTTTGCTTTTCCTCACTTTTCTTTGGCACTCACAAAGTGAGATGCGGAAGGCTGGGATTTCACCAGGAGAACGGACCCAGGAGAATGCTCCACTGGCTGGATTCAAAAACCCAGGTGCAAGGGAGTCCCTGTGGCCCCATGGGGTCCAGCCCCACTCACTAGCGTTCCACATGGGGGGTTGAGGCCAAATTGCTAGTGGGCAGTAAAGTCTCTGGACCTGGCCCGGCCCTCTGGACCTGCAGAGGTCGGTCACTAGGTTGCAGGTTTCCTGCCCAAATCTCCTTCACCAGCCAGTACACCCACCTCAGCTGCTGAAAGTGCTGCAGCTGAAAGCTTCCACCTGTGGCTTCCTTTGGACAATTGCCCTTGGATGAGCTGTCTCACCTGGGGAAGCTTTGGATGTGTCATCCCACCCCACCCTGAGTGTCCAATGATGGACAGATACAGAACCACAGAGGCCCGGCCCCCTTGCCTTGAAGGGGGACAACTCTGTAGTACAATTTACATTCCAGAGTCCCCATGTGTCAGGTCAAGGTGAGGATTTACCTGAGACTACATCCCTGCTCAGCTTCTTCCCCTTCTTATCCTGTGTGTTAGTCAGGTTTCTCTAGGGAAACCGACAGGAGACATCTGTGAATAGTATGAGATTTTATAAAACTCTCACATGACCATGGGGATGCACAAGTCCAAATTCCGCAGGACAGGCTGCAAACCAGGGGCGCCGATGAAGGTCCTTGATGAGCTCCCAGGAGACGCTGGCTGTCTGAAGTAGAGGTGGGAATTCTCTCTCTGATGCTGAAATCACTTCCTCTTTTAAGTCCTTCGACTGATTGCATGAGACGTCACTCATCACTGACGGCAGTCTCCTCGGCTGATTGTAATGTAACCAGCCACCTATGCAGTCAACTCACTGGTGACTAAAGTCCATAAATGCCCTTGTATTACAGTTAGCCCAGTGCCTGCTTGACCAAACAACTGGGCACCGTTACCTGGCCGAGCTGCCACATTAGCCTAACCCTCACGTCCTGCTTCCCTCACTCCCTTACAGGTTTCTTTTCAGAGCATCCCTCAATAAATTATGTACACCCGAGACCCTGGCTCAGGCTCTTGTAGGGAAACTCACCTAAGACAGTGGTCTTGGGACGTAGTGGGTGAGCGGCAGGACAAAGCCCTACATTCAAGACCTGAGCACCAGCCCCAGCGACGTGCAGTGGGGTCTCCACCCTGCTCCCATCACTCCACAAGAGCACCAGGGCCGAGTCCAAGGGAAAGGAAAGAGGAGCTAGAGCGAGGCTGCCTAAAACGGGAGCTAGCGCTAGCGGCCATTGTTGACCCTTGACATGTGGTTAGTACAACTGAAAAATTGAGCGCTTAAGTTCATTAAATTAAATTAAATTTAAAAACCAGGGAAACGGATGTGGCTCAAGCAATTAGGCTCCCTTCTACCATATAGGAAGTCCAGGGTTCGATTCCCAGGGCCTCCTGGTGAAAAGCAAGCTGGCTCATGCAATGAGCTGACTCATGCAGAGTGCTGGCTCACGCAGAGAGCTGTCCTGCTCAGAACGCTGGCCCACGCGGCGAGCTGGCCCACGTGGAGTGCTGGCCTGCGCAAGAGTGCTGGCCACGCATATAGCTGGCGCAGCAAGATGATGCAACAAAAAGAGACACAGAGGAGAGACAATAAGAGACACAGCAAAAGAAAAGATAATAAAGGAAAAAAAAAGACAAATGAAAAAAAAAAAAGAGAGAGACAACAGACCAGGGATCTGAGATAGCGCAAGAGATTGAGCACCACTCTCCCACTCTGGAAGGTCCCAGGATCGGTTCCCAGTGCCACCTAAAGAGAATACAAGCAGACACAGAAGAACATAGAGAGCAGACAGCAAATGCAGAAGCAACGGGGGGCGGGGGGGCGGGGTGGAGATTAATAAATAAATAAATCTTTAAAAATACAAACTGATACTTGAAACTTTTAAGCATGTTTGGAACAACTCTAGTGTGTACGTCTACTTTTTCAATGGTTAATTTTTTATTCTTTTTTCTCTATTAGAGAAGTTGTGGATTTACAGAACAATCATGCATAATCTAAATACAGAGCAAGTATTTCCAATGACAGTCTAGTGTCCAAATTGAGATGTGCTATAAAATATACAATATATAAAAATGAGATATATACACCTGACTTCAAAAATCTAGTGTTAAAAATAACTGAAATTAGAAAAGGATTCAGGAGCCAACCAGCAAGATGGCAGCAGAGTAAAGAGCTCCGAGAATCAGCTCCTGCTACGGGGCAGTTGGTGATTACCCAGAGCCATCTAGAGCACTTGTCTGGGGGCTCCAGGAGACCAGAGTGCAACCTGCAACATCCTTGAAAGAATGGAAGGAGGAGACTGCCCATCTGCAGAGAAGATCCATAAGTAGAGCCCTCCACGCCACGGAGGCCGGTGCCTATCCTCCACTGGAGGCACAAGCCTCCTCGGGAGCTGTTCCAAGGATAGAATTGGAAGCTCCATTTCCCAAAACAGGGGAGGAAGAGACGGGCTGAAGTATAATCCTAAGAACAGCTAAAGTTTGAAACTGTCCAAGTCAGAAAGAGGCCGATGGCCACCATCTTAACTCCACGCCTGACACAAGAAGAAGTGGGGCTGACGGAAAATCACTGTGCAGGTAGGGACTGGCTTTTTTCCATCTAGATCAGATTGCAGCTCTAGCCTAAGCCCCAGGCCCACCTCAGGTAGGGAGGAAGTTGGGGGGAGCTGCATCAATCTCTCCAGGAAATAGGCCACGCCACAGAGGCCAGTGATCATCCAACTTTGGCGGTGCAAGCCACCCCAGGAGCTATTCTGTGGCAGGAATTGGAAGTTCCATTTCCCAAAAACAGGGGAGGAAGAGACAGTTGGCCACCGATTTCAGCTACTGATTAGTAAATTTGGCGGGCTAAAGTATAACCCTAAGAACAGCTAAAGTTTAAGCCTGTCCAAGTCAGAAGGAGGATGGTATCCGCCATTTTGACTCCACCCCCATCATGAGGGGAAGCCGGGCTGACTGAAAATCACAGTCACGGTAGAGACTGGTTTCTTTTACCCAGATGGGCCTGCAGCCCTAGCCTAGGCTTCAGCCCCACCTCTAGCAGGGAAGAAGCTGACAGGCCCTGCACCAGCCTCTCCTCATAACTGCAGGTACATTTAGCTGGCACAGACTGAGTAATCGGAAGTCTACCGGGACAACTGCAGTCATCTTGGACCTGCACTGCCTTGACTGCTGCCCACACCTGCAGCTCCATCCCTGTCCCAGGCAGGGGAGAAAGGGGCATGAAGCTTCATCATAGAAGATTCTGGGCTACTAGAGTCTAGGCCTGTATGACTTGGATTATTCCACACAGCTGTGGCTCTGTCCCTACACCTGGCAAAGGAGAAAGTTGGGAGAAGCTTCATTTGTTCTTGGGGCAATGAGGACAGCTTGACCCCCACAGCTTACAGCACTAACTACGTCCTTGGCTCCTACTACACAACAAGCAAGGGAGAAAGAGCAAGAAACCCTAAACTAAAGAGAAAAACTGCACCCAGAATGAATACTCTAGTAAGCCAGATGCCAAGACACCAACAAAAAATTACAATACACACCAAGAAACAGGAAGATATGGCCCAGTTAAAGGAAGAAGATAAGCCTCCAGATGACATAAAGGAGTTGAGACAACTAATCATAGATGTTCAAACAAATGTCCTTAATAAATTCAATGAGATGGCTAAAGAATTTAAGGATATTAAAAAGACATTGAGTGAGCACAAAGGAGAATTTGAATGTATACACAGAAAAATAGCAGAACTCATGGGAATGAAAGGTACAATAAATGAAAT
>JAQZBX010070163.1:0-15461 GCA_029593785.1 Cabassous unicinctus
GTGAATTAAATGAGGAAATCTGCGGAAATTCCTGACAGGGTTCTTGGCACGGAGAAAGTCCTAAATAAATGTTAGTTCTCTTTCCTTCTACCTTGGAATTGCAGTCCAGATTTGCCAACTAAGTGGCTGAACTAAGAATCCCTACTGGTCAAGATAGTCCATAAGTTTGTTAAATGATTTTTGAGCCTATAAAGATCTAGGAAACCATGAAAAAGTATTGACGCAGCAATCACTGGATGAAAGAATGTGTTTAATTTTACATTTATGATTTTTCAGACCAGTGGCTGATAAACAAGGGGATGAAAACTCCATTTTTTTTCTATTTGTTTGCTTTAAATAGAGATATGAGGCCAGGGAGAATCTATCAAAATATCCAAATATCAGCTCTGGTTTTCTGGTCATGCACAGTGTCCAGAATAAAACACCTTATTGAAAGAAATCAACAGTATATATTGAGAGGTACATATAACTAAGAAACCACATTCTATATTAGAAGCACAACCTTGATACCAATAAACCAGACCTTGGGTACCACAGTGTGGCAAATTGAGGTATTACAAAGAAACCATTGTTATCTTATAAAATAGCCACGTACTGGACACATTTGACATGATCAAGAAACCTGCCTTGGGGGCTTGGCTGGAAAAAAAGCCATGGACTCTATTTGATAAACTAAGTACTACTGACCTACATCTTTAACATGGCTTTACTTATCTTTTCCTCACAAGAGGGAACTAGTCACAATAGGAGAATCAGAAAGGATAGCAACAGTTGGTAATTCAGTAGAAGAGAAACTTACAATTCAAACTGTGATTAAAAGACAGTTCTGTTGCTCAGAATATGAGTCTACAAACTGTATCTTTAATAAAATAATAGGCAAAACTAGGATGATACTATGCTATAATAAGAACCCTTTTGAGGCTTAATTGGAAAGCATTAAACTCAACTTTTTATGAGATTTCACTCCCTAATTAATTTATCCTAATCCTATCATCTCAGTTCTGCTTTCAATCAAGGGTTTGAAAATCTTTCATACCTCAGTCTAAGAAAAACATCTATGTAAATACCCACCTGACCAAAAAATAGATGCTCACTCAATCTTACAAAAACATTTGAAATAGGACTCTGTGAAATTGTAAGCTCTCCCTTACATCAAATAACTAATAAACCCCTGCCTATCACTCAAGGAACACAGCAATTGTATAAAAGGTAGTATGCTATTTTGTACATAAAAGAAGTATTTGATTTGTAAGACACACAAAGATATGTGATTAGGACAGGGCTTATTTGATTTGTAAGATACACAAAGATATGTGATTAGGACAGGGCTTATTTTAACCATTAAACTTCTGTGTTTATACCTTTAAATTGACACAAGAATCCATTCTTTTCTTTTCCAATAAAATAAATTTTTCATTCTTCTCTGTTTACAAAAGTAATACATATGTATTTTAAATTTCATCTGTTATAGACATACAAAAGCCCTTGATAATCTCAACCTCCAGATCAGGGGTTCTTAACCAGTGGTCCATGGAAAGATTTCAAGGGGTCTGTGAGCTTGAATTGAAAAAAAATCAACTTATCTTTATTTCTTCTGGCCTCTAGCTGAAATCTAGCATTTCCTCCACTTGTGAATGTATGCAATAAATTACAGTAGTATTCATTTTACCTGACTGGCAAAGGGATCCATGGAACAAAAAAGGTTAAGAACCCCTGCTCTAGAGAGCTCCTTCAGGATTTTTGGATATGCGTGTTATTTCAAAATTTGTTATGAAAATGGGACGAGGTGGTGCACAATGCTTGAAATATACTTTTCCTTTTATTTGTATCTTAGCTATCATTTTGGTATTTCTCGTAGCTATATAATACATGTATTCCACAGCATGGATACATCATCATTTATTTCACCGTTTTGCTGCTGCTGATTAAAATAGAAAGTCCGAGGAACTCTGCTTACCTTCCACAGTGCTAAGATGAGTAGCATTAACAGCAGCAATCCAGCAAAAGCACTCAACAGGATAACCCATAATGGCACTCTGCCTGGTAGCCCATCTTTGGATATTTGAATAGCAAGCTGAAAATTGTTAAACAAGACTGTTAACATCAACAAACACATACGAGAACTCCTGGAACATGGAGTGCTTGCAGGTTATAATTTTCTACCAAACAGTGTCTGTCACCTCATTACTACATACAGGGAAAACATTAAGTTTATGTTCAAAAATGCCCTTCATCTATTCTAAAGCTCTCACCATGTCAAATTTATTATTACTGAAAAATATTTATCTTATCCTTCAAAAATTTATGTATAAAAAGTAAAATGATGTCAATGAATCATATGCTCAAGTATAAAGGTGAATTTCTGTTTAACCAAGGGAGAACAAAAAGTACTATGTGTTTCAAAAATTTATTAATATACTTTACTGCATTATCAAAATAGCATGCATTTAGGACTCGAATGATCTCCTTATCTAATTGCAAAGTGCTTTATTTTTTATATTTTTTAATTGAGGTATAATTTTTCATACAGTAAAATGCATAAATATCAAGTATACAGATAAATGACTTTTTGCACATCCAGTCATCCTTCTCAATGTGCTTTTATTATATCACACTCTCTCTTCCCGTTGACTTATCTTTCAGTCAGCGTCTGTAAGCAAGGTGTTCATAGAGGTAAAATTGTGAAATGAACAACTTTTAATGCTCCACCTACTCAAGGTCTCTCATTGTGGTACCCAAACCTCAGTGAAACGTGCGTGTTCTGTGTCCCATGACTTAGGGTTTTTTTGTTTTTTTTTTTCTCAGGAGGCACCAGGAACTGAAACTGGGACCTCCCATGTGGGAAGCAGACGCTCAACTGCTTGAGCCACATCCACTCCCCAATTAGGTTTCTGAAAAATCTGCTGGGTAATTATCAATGGCTAATAATGGCTATTAGAGTTGTGTATTTGTATATAACCAGGGACATCTCAATTCCTTAACCCAGAAGGAGGATTAGGGGTAATAAATGAAAATAGTAACAGGGGAGAGATTTGCATATAGTGGATACTATCCAAACCCCTCAAATCTCTCCAGGTAGTCATTGCTGATTCTTGAGGAATACACAGCTGGCAGCAGTAGAGATATGTACAGAATCAGACCTGTTTTAAGACAGCTTTTAAACACATCTTAAACAATTCCCTAAACTTACAGTTATGCAAACTCGAGGCTGGATGGGATCAGTGAGTGTCCTAAGGTCACGATTACAAAATAATCACTTTTAGTAAGTTCATCAATTTAGGATGACTTTCTTTTAGGAAGAAATGTAGAATAAATATCTGCATGGGGATTTTTAACCAATATTTAGGAGAAATAAAACTAATTATAAAGGTTTATTTATTATAATACATACTCATTTTTTTTAGGTACTAGTGACATTTTAGCTTTTCTACATGTGGAATAACTTTGCATTTATTAGGCTAAGTGCACTTTATAAGGAAAGTCAATGTTATATGCATATGTTTTGCCTCTTCTTTATAGGTGTATACTTATCAGAGCCCATTGGAGTAATTTGAAATAAGCGATTTAAAAAGAACACCTGAATATTAAGCAGTTCATGACTCACATAATGCTGTTTATCCACATGGGGTATTAAACTCTCCCATGATGAGAGAAAATCATGCTAAAGTGCCTACATACATAACACGTACTTTGGCACTATTTTATAAAAGGACAAGAGTAAAAAACTCAGACTGTTATATTTTTACCAAGATCTCAAGCCTGAATTTGTATTAGGGGATAATACATCATTTTGGTTTCAAATTTCTCAATGACTAAATGAAGAATACTATTAAAAATTTATATGTATTTCTCTATAGTATAAAGGCATTTTCTGTAAAGAAGATGGTTTTCAAGTCTGCTCTTCAGGTGTCAAATGCATTTTACAATGTCAATTTTTAAGGAGGAAATTTACAACTGCACCATTTGTTATCCAGGTGAGAGTAAAAACATCAATTTACTGTGATAGAAGCAATAAAGTCAAACATGGCATGTTAACTGTCAATATCATGGTTTTCCCAGTTTCTTACAAGGGAGAACTAGACTGAAATCACACATCATGCTAAAGAAGTATAATTTGTTGTAAAAAGTGCCTGTCACTTATTAAGAGCAGTTCTAGTCACTGCTATTGTAAAATATTATGTCACAAAATTCAGACTGAAATGTATAATGCTTTCAAAATTTAGAGTTGACTTACCTCTCTTTTTTGATTGCCACTACTTAAAACCAGTGATGTATTTTCACTCTGAAGTTTCGCCCTTACAGTAAGATTTAAGCTGGAAAAACGTGTCTGAAAAGCAAACAGGGTTTGTTTTTTGGTATATTCTACTAATCACAACGAGAAGCAGTTATGTTTGGGTAGTGCACTAATGCTCAGATTTTTCAAACAGATTAAAAGCACTAGCTTTGTTACCTTTCCAAGCAGAGCTGGGGGTATCAAATGACAAATGTGTGCCCATCCTCCCTCCCTTGCCTTTCTCACTTGGATCTTTGTTAAAAAATGGAAAAAATGCTAAATAATTTCTATTCACATTTATTCTTAGAAAAACAAATTTCGTGCCTACCTAAGGAAGTAGGTAAGAAATAGCTACCCTCTGGTAATGAGTGCTTATTTAGGACTACACAAATGAAATTGCCAATATTCAATAACTCTTGATTTACAAAAATTGTAATTTAATATGATCAAACTAAAAAAGACAATTTATATGATCAACTAAATACTTTCTAAGGGAGAAACAAATTACACAAAATATGATGGAATACGTTTTGAAGGAGCTTAATTTCGGGCAGATTTGCCTCTATCAGGGATTAAAACACACTCTTCAAAATATATTTATATGAAATAAAAGTATGATATAATACAACGAGTCCATAATATATGCTAGGACCATTCTTTCTTAATGGTGTCAAGGATTTTCACTTTATAATTCTTAGTCTCTTACCTTAGTTCCGAAGTATTAAGATAAATGCAAGCTTTGGTAGCATAGAGGCATTTATTTCTTAAAGTATAAAAAAAAAAAGAATAAGAGAAACTGAAAAGAGTACATGTCTGTAAGGGGATTTTGGAGATAACTTAATTACTAAGAGACAAGGAAAAGGAAACCCACATAGCTGGATAACTAGAGCTCGAGATTGGACCACATTCTCTTGACCTCCAGTCTTGCATTCTTCCTTAGTAGCACTCTGCTTTGCACATACTCAGTATTAAATAAATACTTGCTGACTTGATACAATAATTGTATAGAACAATGCAACACTTACTTTTATAAAAGTTGGTTTCCATAAGATAACTGAAAGATTCAGTTGGCTCACGTCAGAAGGAATTAGATTACATGTGATGGTAGCAAATTTACATGTACTGCAGTCCTGTTTAAATATCCAGAGGTACATATTAGTATCTTTGCCATTTTATAAAAGATACTCTATTAAGATACTTAAGATATTTTAGGTGGATTTTGAATTTATTCACATGGAAAGCATGAGATAAAATAAGCACTTTTCTTAGTTATCTGAATTTACCAGAATTGTGCCTTCTTTGAGACCATCAGATTTGGATATAATCATTTTCTTCCCAGAGTTGATTCCAAGAGGATCCTGAAGGCTACTGGGTCTGCAGTTTGCATTCTAAGAAATGAAAAAAAAATTTTTATCAGACAATGCCAGGCGTCAGAGGGAAAACGACTTGGTGTGATAACATGAAGAAACGATGAATGACAGCCGTTGCCATACATTAAAGATCCATCTTCTTGAGTGTGCAGTATAGAAGAGGCTATTATGCACCAGCCATATAGATCCCGGCTAATAATTACTATTACAAGGCCACTTTTGAATTGTAATGAATAGCAGTGAGATTGTTATGGAAAAGAAAGGATCCTAGTAGTACTATTACATAAGTAGTACACTCATTAAATTTATTGCTTTTAAATCAAAGATTAATTTATAAATTTCCTTAAAAAAGAGAGACAAAATCTTCGGCTCTACTGAGGGGCATAAAAAGGGCTAGTACTTGCTTTTCAAGATGATGACTTATACAATGGCTTATAAAACTGTGTTGGAAAGAGAGGAACTTTCATTGGTATGTATGTACATAGTCATCCAACAGTATTTTCAGAGTGTCCTATGCACCAAGGTAAAACACTTAGTGTAGTGGGAGGAATGTAAGTTAGCAGCCAAATGTATGTGAACATGCTGTGTTTATAAGAGAGCTGGTTCTTGGATGGTTTCTCTAGACAATCTAATAAACTTTTTGCTTTCAGCTCTCTCTACATCCTTGATCAAAGGTAATAAGCATAAAGGTTCATAAGTAGTATGAAAAGTACCATTCTTTTCTTTCTAGAGTCTCATAAATCTACTTTTTTGGATTAGAGGGAAATGTTAGGCGTTTATTTTTTCATTGCCTTTAGGATGATGTAGAAATACTTATGCAATTACAAGCCAACCATAATTGTTGCCATATCTTGATTTCTAAGAATAATTTTTCTTTTAAAAAACATTTGAAATGAGGACGGATTGTATAAATTCAATACTTATTGTGCTTTTCTATGTTTTAGACCCTAATCCACAAAAATTAATCAGCATAGGGATTCATTCAATGTCCAATATGATATTGTTTGGGGTAAGTAGGAAGCAATAAGGGAGGTTCTGAGGATGCTGAGAGCACAGACCTACAAAACAGGTCAGTCTTTCTGGGTTATATTAAAGTGCTTTTACTCAGTAGGAAAAACGGTTGGAACAGGAAGAGTACAGAACTAAGAGAGTGTTTAAAGGCAAAAATACCATTCTCATGAATTTCTGGGTATAAACTGAAGCAGACAGTAATTATTTAGGAGCTATGAAAGAGTTATGGGTCAACAGGTAGAGATGAACCAGTGATTCCCTAAGCACTGCTTGTAAAACATCTGAATTCAGTAACAACTCTCCTCAGTTCATATCTGTGTGAGTAGTTTTCTTTGACTATTGCTCCAAATTATGTATTAGA
The DNA here is from genome assembly GCA_029593785.1 of Cabassous unicinctus. NCBI lineage: Eukaryota > Metazoa > Chordata > Mammalia > Cingulata > Chlamyphoridae > Cabassous > Cabassous unicinctus. The sequence goes on from JAQZBX010070163.1 coordinate 7,016, forward strand.
GGGTGTATAATTAAAATGGTTTAAAAATATTTTCTGAGTTTATCTGATATTCCTAAATGTTTCAAAATACTATTAAAAAGGAACATATATGCTATCTTTCTCTACTTATCCTTATCTTTCTGAAGATTTCTTCATTTTTTTGTGGCTACGAAAAAGACACCAGCTTTTCCACATTAGTAACTCTTTTATGTGCAGTTCAGGAACAACTACAAAGACTCTTTATAGAGCTGTTTGAGCACCCCTATTCCCCCCCAAATTAAAGGTGTATCAAACATTTCTGGCATAGATAAAAAATTAACTAATCAGAAATTTACCGCAGTGGGTTGAGTAGTGGCCCCCAAAAGATATATCCAAATCCTAACCCCGGGTTCCTGTGAATGTGACTTTATTTGGAAATAGATTCTTTGCAGATGTAATTAAGGATCTCGAGGTGAGATCAGCCTGCATTTAGGGTGGGCACTAAATCCAATGTTGACTATCTTAGAAGAGGCAGAAAAGGAGAAGATACAAATATAGGGAAGAAGAGCACGTGAAGACAAAGGCAGCCACTGGATTTAGGCTGCCACAAGCCAAGGACCGCCAAGGGTTGCCAGCAGCCAGAAGAGAGGGTGGAATGGATTCTTCCTCAGAGCATCTGTTGTTTTAAGCCACCTAGTTTGTGGTAATTTGTTACAGCATTCCCAGGAAACTAATACATCTACTAAATAACCACTGCAAGTTATTAGCACTGTTTGAATTTTCTAAATGCTTCTCTATGTCACTTTGGTAAAGCCCTTTATCTCAACTGGCATGCAGAACAAAAGGCTTTTAAAAAGCTTCCAAGTGAAAAAGATAACATCAATGATGTAATTCAAAGCATGTGTGACTTACATCTGAAGATGACCATCCAGTTGGGTACAGCACAGGATAACCATTTGATGTCAAGTTGGGGAATGAAATTGACAGCGTAAGTTCTGGCATGGGAAAAAGTCCACTTTTTCTAATCTATATAAAAAAGGAAATACAATAATTACTTTTCCTCTTCCAAGAGCATCCTTCCAGTCTTGTGTAGGATTTAGATTCTTAACTGATGAATTAAATTGTGCAATATTTTGAATGCCAAAATAAATGCAGACAGTTCATGGCACTGTGTAGAGAACTGGCATAATTAACTAGCAAAAAAAAAGTTGGTTGTTTGGTGGTTAGTAGGTCATATTCATTAGCTTCAGTGATATTGTTCTTTCACCCCTCCACACACCCCAAAACAGGGCTGGGATTAAGGGGAAATCAGAATTGAAAATTATTCTCTCTTGTTATGCCCCTGACTCCCTATTAATCTTGCTCTAATTCTTTCCAATATCATCAGTCTTTTCGGAACTGGAAAAAAAGAACATTCACCTGATCCTCTGGGAAAAGGTGAGCATGATTTTGTTTGCCTTAAGTGGGCTTGCCATAATTCCCCAAACTCAAGGCATTTCTAACTCTGGCTAGATGGAATCTGCCACCACTGTACAGACAAACTAGATACCCATCTGCTTCCCTTCACAATCCTATCCTCAGCTAGAGTTATTATGCCATAAACTGCTGATGATCCTCATCTCAATCCCCGTCTGTTTTTTATCCTAGAGCCCTGTATTTTCACTTAATAATATAGGATGCTTCCAATAGTGAGTGTAAGTTTTAGGGAAGAGAAGTTGGGCACGATGAAGGGGAAGCTGAATTCACTAACCAGAAGACACTGTCTGCTTAGAAGTGGTGCAATTGCATTGGGGAAACTGGGTGCTGTGTCCCGCCATTCAAGCATGATTTCCAAGACCCAAATCTTCACAGCCTACCTGGATTACTCCGAGAGGGCAGAATTCCTTAGGCGAATAGGGAGCTCCTTGCTCTACATAGACAGATGCCGGGACATTGAACTGACCTACCTAACTGGGACTTTTAGACTAAACCTTACTCAGATCTGGAGCAATTTTCTGTGGTTGCCAAAGATTAAAGTGTGTCTCTTAGTCCAGATATTCTGCAGATTACTGACAAGATAATCTCTTAGTAGTGCTCTATTAGTAGTGCTCTTTTAATCTTATCTTCTAATTGTAATATGTCCTGGTCTTGCCTGGCATGGTCTCCCAGTCTAATTACATGTTTCCTGATATTTAGTAAGAAACCATATATTCTATAATCATCAGTTATTTTTTCTTATAAAAAATGTACCTTGTAGAAACAGTGGAAAACATTGAAAACAAAAAGAAAATAAAAATTTCCTGCAATTCCACTTTTTGGTAACATTTTAGCATATAAGCTACCCATCTTTATCATTTGCACAAGAATGTGTTTTATAAAATTTGTATCATATAAAATACAAAATATTGTACCTTGTTTGTAAAATGTATTGTATTGTGGCATTTTCCCATAAACTTTTAAGTTCCTTGAGAAGATGACTTTTAATAACCACTTAATGGCAACCACAAAATCCATTTAATTATTGACTATGTGCCAGGCACTGTACTAATCTTTTTATTTGCATTATTGCCTTTAGTCCTGTTAACAACCTTAATACGTAGATTCTATTATTATTGCTTTTTTATATATGAGAAAACAAAGAACAAGAATAAAGACCTTCAAGGTCACAGAGTTAGTAAATAGCAGAATTAGGGTTTACTACTCAAACAATGCCCTCTGAACTATTACAATAAGCTGTCTCTCCCTTGAATAACCATATGACAAATTATTTGGGCAATTTTTTGTTGTTAAGCTTTTAGATTGTGCTTAGGTTTTTAATTTTTTAAGCTATTACAAATAACATTTTTAAAAAACATCCCTGAGCATTAGTCTTTATATCATCAATAATTTTCTAGGGTAAATTTCTAGAGGTAAAGTTACTGGGTCTCACCTTAAAAGAGTTCATAATTTTATTCCATTACTCCAATTCTGGAATTTATCCCAGTGATATCAGAGATACACACCAAGATTTAAGGTAAGGGATATAGATATTTATATCAACATTATTTAAAAGAGTTTGAGGTACCTGTTTCAAGTTTGGACAATAAGTGAAAATATATGAAGATCACAATATTCCAAGTCCTTTCTTCCTTTCTCTCTCCTTCCCTCCCTCGTTTTCCTCTCCTTCCCTCCCTCCCTCCCTTCCTTTTCTTTCTTATTGGCATGCTGAATTCTCTTACTGTGAAAGCAAATGAGGCTAGAGAAACCTGGTAGCCTTGAACTCCAAAAATTTTTCCCAGAATCTTGTGGAATAATGGCATTCATGCAAATTTCCAGGGTATAACTTTTCACAGGAATTTCAGAAATTTAACATAATTAAAAACAATGATATGTATCTTAAGAGTAAACATTTATTTCCACTTCATAAGAGAATTTCCTATTTTTGTTATTGGCAACTCCCAAAGAGATCAAAACAATCTTCACCTACAATTATGTTGCATTTTTTCATACTTTTGAATACATATTTTTAAATCCATCATTTGAAATGAGCTCTCTTTTTCTCTAACTGATAGTTAGAAGTTAGAAGTGATAGTAACTTCACTTGAGCTTGTGTATATAAGCAGGCATTACTTAAAATGAAAGTTTGCCTCAATTCCATGATTGCTTTCTATTGCAGTTAGGAAAGGTTTGCTATGAAGGATACAACAGGAAAAGTAAATATTGTTTTAGAAAACATTACCTAAGGGGTTAGTAGTAGCAATACTAATAAGTTATAGTATAATACATATGAAAGGTAGAAATAAGCATAATGGGATATATATTTATTCATGTTCAGAAAAGCAACATATTCTCAGGACAATTTTGGAATGATAATTTCAGAAATATTCATAATTTTTTAGAAGTGCTTTAATGAGTAATACTGAAAAAATAATGCAAATCAAATCTACAGGTTTGTAGATAGTGTTTATTTGGTCCCATAGTTCATTTTTCTAAGAAGTCATTTTAATTAATTGTACTTATGAGGAAGTTAGAGAATTAGGTTTTGATAATTTCTTCAAGGTATAATCATCAACAATTTAAATGAAATTATTTTAAAATAATGAAATTATAAAGAAAAATAGGCTGGAATACAGATTAAATGTTGAAACAACATATTTCTACATGTCTATTAATACTGCTATATAATTTATAAATTTACAAGTAATTATTTTAGAATATTAATTTAGAGGAACTCTTACCAAGTAGAATATGTTAATTTCATTTCCAAAATCCTCAGTAGAATTAATAACTTCAGGGACTGTCTCATTGGCCGCAATCAAAATATGGTATTCACTTGCAGAGCTTAAAAGGAATTAATAGAAGAAAAAGAAAACACAGTACGTTTAACTTTTATTTAACCACATTCTCTTTTTCTTTCTCCATACCATGTAATTCCACAAAAATTACTTATAAAGTTTTCAAATTGGGGGAAATTCTTCTACCCTGAAACCTAAACATAAAATCTTTAATGAGAAGGGTTATATGATTTAGTTCAATAATTACTGATGCATTGTCACCAAGTGAAAAGTTTCCATGAATTAACTTTCAAAAACTTGGTATTTTCGGTGGTGCTGACTTTTAAATTGACTAATTTTTTTAAACATTTGTATAGTTTATAAAGTCCTATATTTATGACTGCTAAATTTTAAGAAGAAAATTTTAATCTTCTCCATACAACTTCCTCATGTTCTTTGGATGAACTTGCTTGAATGAAATATAATATAAATAAATTTCAAGCAGCACTTCAGTCAAGGGAAGACAAAAATTTTTAGAAAACCTTACCAAAATTTTATATTAAGTAAATGGAAATTTCACTGTACCAAGGAGAATGGATATACCAAAATAGAAAGTAATCAATAGAATTTAAAAGCTGAAATATACAAGCAAAATCTATGTGCATATTCTTTAATCCTTTCATTTTTGTGGTCTCTCATTGGTAAAAAGTGAGTGCCATAGACAATAAATTAGTAAGACTTTTACAGTGACTTGAACTTGCCACTGATTCTTATACTTTTTATACATCTTATATATGTTTATTTAGCCAAAGCTTGGAGTCCTGCTTAAGCAAGAGACTTCACAGAGGGAAAGTTTGCCAGCATGATTGACTAAATTGATAAGGAGTTTGCAGGAAAAAGGATGGTTTATGATTAGCTAAAGACCAAAATAGCTCTTTTCAATGAGAAATGGTTTAATCTTCTGTGCTCAGAATGGGCAGACTGATCAGATCCCATATAATGAGAATAATGACCAAGAAATATGCTGGTGACCTCACTAACCCTAACCATGATGCCTCTTGTGAAAGATTTCTGGGTCCTCAGCTTGCATTTAGGAGGTAAGACTCGCCTGCTAGCACCTCACGTTTTGGATTATTTAGTACAATGGTTCTCAAACTTTAGGGGGCATGAGAATCACCTAGAGGGCTTAATGCTGACTTCTGGGCCCTGACCCCAGAGTTTTTGATTTAGTAGTTCTGAGGTGAGGCCTGAGAATTTGCCTCTCTAACAAGTTCCTGGATGATGAGGATGCTGTCTGCTAGGGACCCCAATTGGAGAACCAGTAGGTTAGCAGAAAGGCATCCACCTAAAAATGCTGTACCCACCTACCTGTAAAACTGTAGTCCAACTTCATATTTTACTGGGATAGAAATGTTTACTTCATTATCAGAAAGGGCTTCAGGAGGTTCTTCGCTGTCACTAGAAAATAACCAACACATGCATGACAAATCATGAAACTATTGACTATTTAGAGACATTTCTAAGAACTGGAACAAGAAGCCTCCCTTGAAAACTAAATAAAAGCACAAAAGAGTAGAATTCCTGAATGTTAAATCATGGTGGGGAGTAGAAAGAGGTCAGAGATGAGTTTGTTTAAAGTTTCCAAGTTGAGTCTGATATGCAGTTAGAGTTGAGTGCCACAGTCCAGTGGTCTTCAAACTTCTGCAATGATAAGGATAAGAGTCCCTGGGCCACCTGTTAAAAAACACAAATTGTTGGGCCCCCCTCCTAGAAAGGTGGATTTCGTAGGTCTGAGTTGGGGCTCAGAAATTCGTGATTTTAACACAAATCACCCCAGGTGACTGTTACTTATTTATTACAGATGAGAAACTTGAGAGATTAGATTAGGGTCATAGCTAAGAGTGAATCTAAAATCTTTTGTCTTCTCATTCAATAGTCTTTCCATACTAAGTCCTTGATGTTCATGTTATTTGCTAAGCACTTATTTATTACCCTGATTTTAGTTACCATTTCAATTATACAGTGACTACACATACACATCTCTCATGCTGCCCTGTATTTTAAAAGTATTTACAGAATGATATAATGGTGGTGAACAGTAGCTCGGGGGCCAAACAGCAGGAAATCTAATCTGCTTGTGGCCCCAACCAAGTGACCAAGTGCCTAGCACACTGTCTCTCAGGATGGACAGTGAATGCCTTTTAATGGCTCTGCTTGTTCCCAAGTGTCTAAAGTGGCTTGGTATGAGCAGCAGGACAGTGAAAGCAGCATCTTTGGTTGGGTTATAGTTATTGGAATGACTGATATGAATAGTCCCCTTCTTTCCCACCCATTCCACACTGCAGCCAAATTAATTTTCCTAAATCAGCTTTGTACATATGACTTCACCTCTGAAAGACTTTTCTGGTTCCTCATGGCCTGTTCAATTAAGAAAAATTGCCTCATACGGACATTCAGTATCCTCCATAACATGATAGGATGTACACTCCCTGCTTACCTACCATTACTCCTTTAGTATTTTGTATATTTGAACTAAATGGATTACCCAATATTCCCCAAAAGGATCCTCTACTGGTCTATATTTGAATTTTTTCTCATGCTGTTTATTTTGCCTTTAATGCTCAGTCCAGCCTTATCTACCAACCTCTCCAGTTTTGAAATGCTATTGATCCTTTAAGGTGCTGCTCAATTATAATCTCCTTGATAAAGCTTTCTTGAGTTCTCATTGCCAAGCAGATATAATTTCACCCTCCATTAAATCTCTCTGACACAAGGTTTATATTTCTCTAAAGGATTTTCCTTGCGTTTACCATTTATTACAATTTCTATACTAGATTCAAACCCTTGCTATAATATTCACCTGATAATATTAATTTTTATATATCCTACAGTGATTAATTCAATATTTTGTTGATAGTAAATGTCAAATATTTGGTGAGTTGAAATGAATTGGGCATATAGAATGCATTCATCCATCCACTCATTCACTCCTTTTAAAAAAATCTGTATTCATTCACTCTACTTCTATTTAATATTTTGTTATGTGCCAGACACTGTGCTAGTTATGGGGAAAGAGAGACCAAGGACACCACTTGATCTCAGGAGCTTAAAGAGAGTTAAGCCTCTCTTTCAATTTCTTTATTAGTACTTTGCTGATTTTAGCCTGTGTTTTCTATGAAATCTTTCAGAATATTTGAAATATTAATTACTCCTATATGTTTGGAGTAATTTTTCTGTAAAAACTTTTACTGGCTGCCCATTACAGTTTACTAAATCATCATATAGACCTCAAGTTTCATGATTCCCTCTTATAGTTTAATAAGTTTTTCTGTAAATATAAAACTTCTCTAAAATAAAGTTAATTATTATAAAGAAAAAAAACACCCCAAAAAGTTTTTACATTAGCAGAGCCCGTGAAATTCTAAATAAATTTCAACGCAATTTGGCAGATATAATGAATGTGTGATTACACTGTTCTATAGCTCTTACAGCCATTGATTTAATCCATTTAGGTGTATTTTTTCTATTAAATGAAAATGTCTTTATTTTGCTAATTACTCATAAGGGTATTTCTGTGAAGCAAAGTGGTTCATTGCTTTTCATTTCTAGTGGTCCCATACAAGCTGTAAGAAACTGCCAGTGAGTATACAAAGCAAAATACTCTAAATTTATGAAATAAATTACATATCTATATCTACATATATTTATATAGATGTACACACACACACACACACACACAATCTACTCATACATACGTATAAACCAACCTTGTTGCACTTAAATGAATGGTCACGTTTTCCATGAGATAAGATGTATTAAACTGAAATAAGATTTTGAAAGTTACCTATGAAATAAAAATACATATCTTCAGTAACATGATAAAAGAAACATTTACTTTGATAAAAGATTTAATTTACATAAATGTTATTACCTAAACTCAAATTAGGAAGTTAAAAACTATAATTTTATCAAACAAAAACTCATCAGATCTCAAAATAGATATAGTAGAATAAGATTTGATGTACATATGTTTTTAAATATATATAGCAATGATATTTACATGATAATATGAATTTAAACACTTCATCCAAATGATATTAATAAAAATTGTTTATACTAACCATCACCCCTCTTAATACTCATACTGAAAAGCAACCTTCAGTGAAAACGTATGCAAATACATTTTTATCATGAAGTAAGATAATATGCTTTGCTTTAATGGAAACCAGTATTATCTTTAAAAAAAAAAAAAAAAA
>JAQZBX010070164.1:0-15459 GCA_029593785.1 Cabassous unicinctus
CCCCCCCCTGCTGCTTGTGCTGCTGTGTCCATTCGCTGCGTGTCTTCTCTGTGTCTGCTTATCTCCCCCTTGCTGTGAGGTCTTGCTGCATCAGCCCACGGTGCCGCGCGAGCCGGCCTGCCCTCACAAGGAGGCGCCGGGAAGCGAACCGGGGCCTCCCATATGGTAAACGGGGGCTCTATCCACTGAGCCACACCTGCTTCCCGTCTCTTTAGTCTTGTGTCAGCTCCCAGGGCAAACAATGGCACAGCCCCACCTGGCCTGGAAGGGCTCCTGGGACACAGCTGACCAAATTTGTGGGTCAAAAGCTGAATCAGCTGTAGGCTGCATTCCTCTGCCTCCCCTTTCCTGGGGAGGTGGGTCCCTGAGACCACCTTTGTCTATAGCCACAGGCCAGAGGTCAGAGAATTCAAAACTTTCTGCTCTAGGGTGGGGGAGGGGTACCAGCAGCTGCAGCTGCAGTCTACTCAGGGTCTTAATGCTGAGGTTCCTTTTCTGTGCCTCTGTCTCTTCTGGATAGTGTACACCCTTCCCCTCATGTCCTACACCCTACAACTTTTTTTTCCCAGGCCATGCCTGCCTGTCCTGTAGCTATTTTTCTGTCAGACTTGTCTTTTTTTGCTCCAAACCTGACTTTAGAACCTAATCACCACGTGTCATGTGACTCCAGTGTTTCTCCTCCATTCTAAGCCTAACCCATTGTGGTGGTCTACTGAAGCTGGTAAACTACAGGCAGGACGTGGAAGTGGTGGTCACGAATATGAGAAAGGGAGCCAGGCACAGATGGTACCAGCTTTGTCCCTGCCAGCCAGGGAAGAAAGCCAGAGGGAGCACCCTTCCACACACTCTTGAAAGCTGGCTGGCAGAGTAAACAGGTTAGGCCTTTAATCAACCACTGATGGAGAGGCATGGAGCAGGAGACTGGACTCCACAGCAAGGCTTGAGGGACCACTGCTCATTCTCAGAGGGGACACATTTTTGCAATGGCCTTTCATAGTTCTGTAAGGCACAAACATCTGCTAGGGGAAAATTTAATAATAAAATCCCCTAGCAACCCAGAAACTCTTCTCCACAAGTGTAGAAAAGGAAGAAAAAGTTTTATTATTGAATAAGCATTAAACCAGATTGTGATCTCACGCAATCTGCTAACGAGATTGCTAAGACAGAAAGAAACTAACCCTTTTATAGAGCCAAGCACATATAATCCATTACATCCACATCCACATGTAAGAGGACTTGACAGCTGTTTGCTATACAGTCTTTCACAGTTCATCTTAAGTTCACTTGAGAGTTGGCAAGGCCATCTGTGTTAATTTACTGCCATTATATGAAGGAAAAACAAGACTTCTCATATCTCTATGATAAGCAGGTAGTTACAGCTTGGAGCAAGGCACCTAGGCTAAACTGTGCTGGTGACAGGGAGATAAGGGCACTATCTTCCTTGATGCTTGTGCTTCAAAGAGATGGCTCCCGGGCCCTAAGAAAAACATTCCTGGGTTGTAAGGGAGGCAAGAGGCTTATTTGACTTTTAAAAAGATTTATATACATATCAAAATATACATGTTTTCTCAAGGAAATGCTCTAAGAAAAGGGAAGAAGGAAAAGGTTTCTTTCCCTTTTGTCAACCGAAACTTCAATCTTATTTTTATTTATCCTTATACTTGCTTCCTTATGGGTGAAATGGATGTTTGGTAGAAGAATCACCACTGAAGAGAACTCATAGCCAATAAAGAGGAGGCCAAGACATACTTGTGAGAGTGTTTGGGGGTTCCAAGGAAGCGAGAGAGGAGCCACATTGGTCCTTCTGTGGGTATCTCTCTCCCCTTCTGCCAAAGAGCAAGACCTAGTGTTGCCGGATTTTCTCTAGGTTCTTGGCTATGTTACATAAAAGATTTAAGAACATGCCGGTTTAGTTAGGCCAGTTTATTAAGGAAATGAGAGAAGAGAAAAGAAATGGGAGAAAATAACGGTTTATGGGTCCTCAGGTGTGCTTGTGGGCAGGTCCAGGCAGAGAAGGGAAGAAGGAACGATTTAGCTTCTGTGCTTGCTTTTTAAGCCATTAATTATTGCTCCCCTTGTTAATGTTCAGGGGAGGGGTCCCAGTTGTTTGCTGTTTTGGTTATCCCACCCATCAATTCCGGGGGTTGGGGGGACCCAATGATAAGACCCCTTAAGACTATCTGGGGCTTTTCCTTGATCCCAGACAAATCTCATTTTAAATGGAGGATTCTTGCAGATTCTTCCAGCAGCTTTCTGGTGGGGGTCTTTCTCTCAGAGGATTTCCAGGTGGAATTCCATGGCCATATGTTTCATGGCCATGTTTTTCTGCCAGTCTTCTTCCCATTCCCTAAACTAAACTGCCTCATTAGGGTTCGGAGTGATATAGGAAGAAACACACAGCAGACGAGGGATGTCTGGTAAGGAGAGAAATTGTCCACTCACTTGGATGCTACTCTTCTCTCTAATCTACCCTCTATGATAGGCAAATGGGAGATATGTGGCCCTCCCACTCTGTGTGCTTAGAGGATGGAGAGGGAAGCAAAAATTAAAAACACACTGGGAATGGGTGTACAAGGTCAGTGGTTCAATCCCCATCCTGGAAACTCAGGAAAAAAAAAAAAAAGCACACACTTCTGTTTTATAGCCAATAACAGATATGCTTGTTGCCCAGCGGTATGCAGCCTCTGGGAAGCTCTGCTTGTGCCTAGGACTGAGCTCCCCTGGTAGAGAAAGTCTGCGTTGGGAGGAGGACAGTTTACAAAGGGAGTGATCCTCAGATGGGGGAAGGTGAGATATCCTCCCAGGACCAGGGTCACCTTTGCCATCCTTGGAAGGGGCTTGGGGATCAAACCTTTCATCATGCTGAGCATGGTATACAACTCTACCCTGCCAGTAGAGAAGGGAATTGAACGTTATTTGTGAAGACTGCTGGTCTGTAAGGAAACTGGGTCTTATCTTGTCCCTTCAGGTGAGGCATGACACTGCCACTAAAAAGTCTCAGCTGATATGCTAACAGGACACATCAGAAGTGTGACTTGTTACTCAGGTTCCCTCAGAGAGAAAGCCATTGTACCCTCTCAATTTGTGGGAGAATCCTGACTCTTACCAAGCAATCCAGGCAATCATGGGGTGAGGTGTCCAAAGTTCCCCACCGACCCTTTCAAAATGTATTCCCCAAGGCCTCAAACTCTTGCAACTCATATACAGGATTGGTGCTTAAATTTAAACTGCCACATAGTTAATTTGCCATCACCCAGCTTTATACTTAATACTTTAATTTAGCCTGGTTAGTAAAGGAAGAAAGTCTCATTACAAAATGGCATTTACTAAATGCTTCCAAGCATTCCTACTTAACTCGAAGGGAAAGGCCTTTTACTTGGTAAGGCAATGGAGAAGAATCCCGCCACGTAGTGGTACCCGATTGGGGGAATTCCTGTTTTGCCAATCACACACATTAGTTAATAACTCTTTTTGAGATATGGATTCTCTGACACGCTTAAGTATGCTTTGAATTCTTGCTCCAGAAACGTACAAACAAAACTCTTAAAATGTTTTGGAATATAGTTTCAGATGTTTCATGGATCCTCAGAAGTACTCCTCAGGAGAAAGTCCTCATTTCTGATACTACAATTTCTCGCCCTTAGAATTTTTCTAACACTTGTTCCACGATACATGACAGAGAGAACTTTCCGAAATTTCAAATGAAACTCATATCCGGCCGGGGCGCCAATTTTGGCCGAAAAAAGCAAGGCTGTTGAGCTGTGGTAGCGGTGGGAAGGTTCCTTTTCTTCACTAAAATTCAAGCCTTCACGAAAGCAACAGGACAATCTACACGTGGAAGGAGACTTGGTTCCTTTCCATTTTCTGGTTTCTCTTATTTGTTCCACTGGGAAAAGTAGAGAAAAGACGACTTGACGAGCCGGCTTGGTATGAGAGTACAATGCGCATGCGGGAAAGCTTACAGAGCGCGCGTCTGGCTCGCCCAAGGGCCGGGCAAGGAGGAGCCACCCTACCTCCTCAGTGAGGCTTTAACTCCTTCCTAGCCCTCGCGGAGCTTCTCTTTCTTCCCCTCTGACCTCGGAAAGGAGGGGGTGGGGCCTTCGGGGGCGGAAGTCGCGGTGCATTGTGGGCTCGCCTAGAGTCGTGGAGTTCAGTCTGAATGAAAGTGGCGCGCCGCTCTTGACGTTACTCGGGTTGGCGCTGCTAGGATTCCGACCCCGGCCGGGATTCGGGTGCCTCGGGCCTCCGGGGCGGAGCTGACCGCGAGGAGGCGGCGGCGGCGGCTCGGCGAGCGTTGGTGAAGAGAAGCGGCTCTCCGCGCGCTCAAGACATGGCTCATAACAAGATCCCGCCGCGGTGGCTGAACTGTCCGCGGCGCGGTCAGCCGGTAGCAGGTAACCCTGGCGAGGGTTCTCTGAGGGGCGCGGCTTTCGGTGGTTCCGATCCCATTAGTTACCACCAATTCAGGACCGAGACGTGCTCTGTTGGATGAAGCTTCGTAGATGATTGTTTGGGAACATGGGCTGGAGGGGATGGTAGGTGGGTGGGGCCCTTGTCACTGGCGTGTAAGGCGAAGTATTACGAACGGTAAGGTAGACTGGAGGTTTGTGTGGCAGGAGCTGAGAACCCGGGAATACAGTGGGCAATTCTTTGAAGTTCAGTCAGAAGTTTGTGAGCCTTTAAGGGTTCTTGGAAGGGGAAGTGACAAGTGTCAGTCTTGAGGTGGAAGAGGGCTAAAGAGGAGGAGGAGGGGTTGTTCCCAGCGGGGAATGGGTCGAGGCCGAGACTGGGAATCTGGAGGTTTTATTATTATTATTATTATTACTTAATGATTTTTATTGTGGGGTTTCCATTTAACAAGTTTGACGTACAGTAAACTTTGAAGAGTTCGGTTTTCATAAATTTTAACGTCTGTAGGTGTATACATACGTACTTCCCATGAAACCAGCAGCAGAGTCAAGATAGTGAACATAACCATCACTCCTCAAATTTCCTCCTGCCTCTTTGCAATCCTCCCTCCTCATGTAACCACACATCTGCTTTCTGTCAGTATGGATTAGTTTGCATTTCCTAGAATTTTTAAAATAAATGGAAACATATAGTATGCACTTTTTCTTTTTGGGTCTGTCATTATTTTGAGATTCATCCATATTGCATGTATCAATAATTCATCCCTTTTTATTGTTGAGTAGTATTCCATTATATGAATACACCACAGTTTATTTATCCATTCACCTGTTGATGGACATTTGGGTTGTTTCCAGTTTTTGGCTATTACAGATAAAACTGCTATGATCGTTAATGTATAAGTCTTTGTAAGAAACTGCAAAAATCTTTTCCAAAATGTTAACATTTCACATTCCCACCATCAATAGTTGAGAGTTCCATTTGCTCCATGTCCTTTCCAACACTTGGTGTGGTTGGTGTTTTAATTTTAGCCATTTTAAGAAGTGTGTATTGTTATTGTGGTTTGAATGATGATGTTGAGCATCATTTCATGTGTTTCTTGGCTATTTGTATATCTATTTGTGAAGTATCCATATCTTTTGCCAAATTTTCAATTAGGTGTTTATCTTATTATTGCATTAAAAGAGTTCTTTGTATATTGTAAATACAAGTCCTTTGTTGGATGTATGCTTTGTCAGTCTTTTTTTAGTCTGTGGTTTGCCTTTTCATTCTCCTCTAACAGTTTCTTCTGAAGAGCAAAAAATATAAATTTTGATGATTTATTGATTTTACTAGAAGGTATTTTGAAACAAAAATGATAGGATTTTGTAGTAAACTATGAGTACTTACTAATTATGGACATATCTATAGCATGTCTATCTAGTAATTTAAAATTAGGAGATACTGTTGTCACTTTTTATTCAGGTTTTCTGATTCTTCTGGTTTGTCAACTTTTCTTCACATTTTTGACTGCTCAGTGCTGAATGAACTGAGGGAGATGAGTAGAAGAGGGGAGATTAGTTAGGAACTTGTTGCAGTGGTCCAGGTGAAAGACTGATGGTTTAGAAGTGAAGATGGAAAGTAGTGGGCAGGTTTGAAAGATATTAAAGAAGGAAAATGGTCAGAGCTTGGTGTTGGATTTTGAGTGAGGGAAAGTGTCAAAGTTGAGTACTAGGTTTCTGGCTTATGCAGCAACATGATTGGTATCATTAGAGCTTAATGGGGAAGAAGCAGTTTGGAGGAAATGCTCTTAAGATCCTTGTTGCATATGTAGGGATGTTGAGTAGACAGTTGGATATATGGTTTGGAATTCAGAGAGCTTTGAGTTGGAGATGTACATTTGAGAATCACCAGCGTAAAGACAATATTTAAAGATATGGTAGTTAATTCATCAGGATAAGTAATGCTAGTTTCTTAATAAACAACTCCCAAAACTCAGTGATTCAAATAACATATGTTTATTTCTTGCTCATATCACTGTGTGATGAGTTAGGTAGTTTTCCTGGGAACTCTTCTCCAAGCAGTGATTCTGTAGGCTCTTTTCCATCTTGTGGTGCTGTTATCTTAAACATGTGACCTCTGAGGTTGCAATGGAAGGGGGAGAGAGTGGGGAGGGAGAGCAGGATTGGGTAGGGAGAACAGGAGTGTGTGTTCTCTTAGGGAGTTTTTATGGCCAGGCCTGGTAATGGCATTTCTTACTCCTGCCCACATCTCATTGGCTGGAATCCAGTCACATGGCCCTAACCTAACTACAAGAGAATCTGAGAAATGTAGTCTTTCTTTGTGTCCTGGAAGAGGAAAATAAATGGGATTTGGTGAATAGATAGCATTATTTCTGCCATGGGAGTGGATAGGATCTTCCAGGCCAAGAATGTAGAGAGAGTAAAGGAGAAGGCCCAGGATGGAACCTATAGAAACCTGGCAATTAGAGATTGGGTAGAGGAAAAAAGAGGGAGCAGAGAAGTTGAGAAGGAATAGCCAGAGATTGGGTGTAAGGTGGGTGGGTAGAAACCAAAGGAGTGTGGTGTCATAGAAGCCAAGAGAATTTTTCAAGAAAGGAGGAGTTGTCAGACATATGAAGTGCTGCTGAGATGTTGAGTAAGATACCAGAAAGATGGTAACAATATGGAAGTTGTTGGTGTCTCTGATGGGTACTTTTAGTGGGAATGTGGGATCAGAAGGCAGATTGGAGTGGATTGAAGAGATACTTGACTGCAAGCATCTTAGAGAGTTGTATTGGATTGCTGAGGGGCTTGTGTAGACTTGAGAATGGCCAGCTTACCTGAAGAGGAGGCTGGGTTTGGAACATGGAAGAAGTAGGATTACCTGCATGGATCCATCTACCAAGGCAATGGATGGTTCCTAGTCATTTCAGCAGATGGTGCTGAAATGGAAACAAATAATGCCCAAAGACAAGGTGTGGTAGTTTTCACACCCACAAAATGGGGACCAAAACCAAGAACATGTCCAATCTGGGGTACACAATTCAATCAATCACACCTTCTAACATACCATGTTATTTATTTTAGCTTATTATGTTTATTGTTTATGGTGTGTCTCTCCCCAATAGAATGTAAGATCTATAATGGCAGAGACTTTTATCTTTTTTTTTTTTTCTCTTTTAATGTATTTCATGCACCTAGAACAATGTCTGGTACATAGTAGGTGCTCACTAAATTTGTTAAAGGAACTGCATGAAATATAATAATCGAGGTGAGGTGATGGTGGAGATGGTAAGAAGTAAAGAGTTGGTCGTATTCTGGATATATTTTGAAGGTAGAGCTGACAGGATTTACTTTAGGATTAGATGTGGGGTGTGAGAGAAAGAGAGGAGTCAAGGATAACTCCAAAGGTGAGAGTAGCCTGAGCTACTAGAAGAAAGGTGTTATTTGCTGTGATGGGGAAGACTATGAGGAGCAGTCATTGGAGTTTGAATATTGAGAGCTCATATTTGGATATCAAGTTTGGGATGTCTATTAGACATCAAGTAGAGACTTAGTTAGGCAGCTTGATATGAGAGTTTAGAGTTAGGAAAAGATTTGGGCTAGAGATACAAATTTGGCAGTCATTAGCACATGGATAGTTTTTCAAGGCATGAGACTAGATGAGACACCAAGGGAGTGAATGTGGTAGAAGAGCCATCTAAGAACTGAGCCCTGGGACAAAACATAGATGGGTCAGGAAGATAAGGTGGCACCAGTAAAGGAGACAGAAGGAAAACCAGGAAAAATATAGTGTAGTATTCTGGAAACCAAGAAGGAGAAAAGTGATCATACTTCTTTCATATTGCTTAGAGCATGAGTAAGGCGAGAAGTAAGAATTGAGTGTTGGATTTAGGAATGTGGAGGTTATTGGTGACTTAGAGCTGTTTTGTAGAAATTAAAACATTTAAAAAACTCATTTCATGAAATTTAAACATTTCATTCATTATTTAATGAAAACATTTAAAAACTCATCTTTTCATTAAATAAATCATAATTATAAAAACATCTGTGGACAGATGTCCATTTTAGGTATCATTTTAGGTCAATACTTGTTTTCATTATTGATTTTGTTGTGTCTTAAAATATAATCAGCTAAAATAGGGGATTTTAAAATTGGCTTTAAAAGGTGACTTTCTCTATGCTCATATTGTGATTCAAAGAAAGAAAAGATCACAAAAGATCAATATTTCTTGCTGATATTATAATCATTGATAGTTGTTTGGAGCAGTCAGCACCCTCTCAGCATTATAGCATATCCTAGAACTCTGAGGTATGGATAAGGCCCATACAATGGAGAAAGTTTTAACCTCATGTTGAAAAACATTTAATTAGGAATTTTAAAGTATTGATTTAATTCACTTCATTATCAGTTTCCTAGTACAGTATCTTGAAAAGTTTTAATTTTTCTTTTTAGGGGGTACTGGGGATTGAACTTGGGACCTTGTACATGCTAAGCAGGTGCTCAACCACTGAGCTATACCTGATCTGCTCTTGAAAAGTTTTAAGGCATTCTTTTTTTAATGTAGTACTTTAGAATTTAGATTCTTTTTTTTTTTTTTTCAGTGTTGTTTTATGTATGTATGTATTTCTTTTTATAAACACTCTTCCCCCAGAATTTAAATTCATTTACTGATAATTTTTCTTTTGATGTTATATTTGATTGTCAATTTATAGGATTTATTTTGCTCTTAGAAGTTCCAAAGCAGTACCTTTTAAAGTATAATTTAGATCCAGAGTCCTTCATGAACAATTGTAGTTGCATATTATTTTTCCAATTAAAATGTTTTAAGGTGATTTTGAGAGTTGCTAATTATAAGGTTTTAACATGCAACATTTTCATTAATGAAAATTGTTACCCATCTTAATGTTGTTTAGGAAAATTTTTACCTCTGAAGACAATGTTAGGACCAAGATATGATAGTCAAGTTGCTGAAGAAAATCGGTTCCATCCCAGTATGCTCTCAAATTATCTAAAGAGTCTGAAGGTAAGAAACAAAACATTTTTTGGTACTGATTTAATATACTGTATCCCTGTTTTGTTCTTCAGATAGCTTTTTCTTAAATTATTTACAAATGATTATAGACTCCTAGGAAATTGCAAATATAGTACACAGAATTTGGTGAACCTCTTCCCCTAGTTACCCGCAGTGGTGACACCTTACATAACTGTAGTAAAACCTGGAAATTGATGTAGGTACAGTACTTTAAACTAGATTACAGACCTTATTTAGTTTTTACCAGTTTTTATATGCACTCATTTTTATATGTGTACGTGTGTGTGTGTGTGTATTGTTCTGTGCAATTTGATCTTATGCATAGATTTGTGGTGGTGGTTACAGAACTGTTCCATCTCCACAAAGGAACTCCCTCATATTACCCATTTATAGTCAGATCCTCTCTCCTCCCTGGTCCCTGTCCCCTGGCAACTGCTAATCTGTTTTCCATCTCTATAATTTCCTTATTTCAGAGTGTTTTAAAAATGCAGTCATATAGTATGTGACATTTTGGGATTGACTTTTTTCACTAAATATAATGCCCTTGAGATCCAATAAACTTGTTGCATGTATAAACAAAAAGTTCATTCCTTTTTACTACTGAATAGTATTCGATTGTATGGCCATACTGTATACATTAACCATTCTTCTGTTGAAAGACATTTGTGTTGTTTCTGGTTTTGGGATAGTACATATAAAGCTGCTATGAACATTCATATATAGGTTTTTGTGTGAATACAAGTTTCATTTTTCTGGGATAAAGGCCCAAGAGTACGATTGCTCTGGGTCATATGGTAAGTTCATGTTTAATTTTACAAGAAACTGCCAAATTCTTTTCTGCAGTGGCTGTACCATTTTTCATTCCTATCAGGTAGCCTTTTAAGAGTAAATGAAACTTTTTTTTCCCCACTATTCTGACATAATACTGTTCTTTGTTACTATTTTATTTTATATTCTTGGTCCTCTATTATTGATGCTATATTAGTGTATTCAACAAATTATTAGTGCCTATTATATTCAAGGCTCAGATCATGAGATAGAAAAGTAGTCACCTATTTTGAAGAGCTGCCACTCATATCTTTTCTCACTATAGCTTTATAGTCATTACTTTATTTTGTTAATGTCTTAATTATACAAGCTTTTAATTTTTATTATCAGTAATCATATGGAAAACCATTGCTAATATTGATAGTGTTAAATATCTCCTAGGCAGGTGTGCTAAGAGCTTGGGCTTAGAGAACCAGATAACCTGGGTTTGAATTCCAGCTTGCTACATACAGTTTTGTGGGCAAGTTATATAATTTCTTTATGTTTCAGTTTCCTCATCTATAGAAAAAAAATAGTGCATCTAGAACATGTAGAACAGTGCTTGGCACAGAGTAAGGGCTTCACTAAATTCACAACAACCTATGAAGTAGATACTATTATCCTTACCTTGTAGATTGAGATGATCTTTTTTGAAAAATAAATATATATGAAATATATATATATGTGTGTGTGTATATATGCACAAACACATCCATCCCATCCACACATTTATACATCTACAAATATATGGAGTTCAGGGCAGTTAAGTCACACAATATAGTTTCTCAGTCTCCTTGGTTAAGATATTCCTATGTATTTAGAAAATTCTCATTTTTCTGCTTATTATCACTTTTCATTTGCTTCTTATTTTGAACCTGGAGACAACATGGTTCTGATTCCAGCCCACTAAGAAGCTGTATTTAATATTTGAATCTTTATGTCTGGCTGTTTGGCCATACACATTCTCTGAAGAAAGTAGTAGAACACATTATGACAGCTAGTTATGTTTCAGAAGTCTACATTTTTGTCTATTTTATAGTATGTGAAATTTAAGTGTTTTTGCCATTTTTTTCCCTGTAACAATGGAGTGTATTATGTAGACCAGTCTCCTTTAGGCAAGTCCAACTATAGGTACCCAATAAAAGCAACAACAACAAAAGAGAAAAAAAGAATAATTTAAAAAGTGTAGATAATTTCTCTTGTCATTCTCTCCAGAGAGTATATGCTTCAGAATGAGGTGGAGGATGTGTGAATTAGCTGTTCCTTTGGTTGGGCTCAGTTCCTGTGTGTATTTCTTAGTGGGACTATTTTGCCAGGCTAAATGTGATTCTGAATTTAAAGACATACCACATGACCCCTGAACACAAGCCAACTTCAGTTTGTGCTTAACGGAAGAAATAATGATTTTTTTTCCAACCCAGGAAGGAAAACTGGCTGTGATGGACTTACTGAGATGGGATTGTCTCCAGTGAGATGAACAAATATGGCCATGTATACTGCCCTTATTGGTTATTTAGGGATTTACACTTTTTTGTCCTTAATACTCATTTTACAATTTGATTCTGCCTAGGATATAATTTTATTCTGATGATTTTTATCTTTTAGTTTAAAAAATAGACAGTGCATCCACTCTCCCTTTCATTTTTACCCCTGCCTGCCCCATAGGTTTCCATATTTAGATTTTTTTTTTTTTTTCTTGAGGTGCTGGGGCCGGGGATTGAACCCAGGACCTCGTATGTGGGAAGCCTCCTCTCAACTGCTGAGCTACACCAGCTCCCCCAAGTTATTTTTTTTCTTTGTTTTTGTTTTTAGGAGGTACTAGGGATCAATCCCGGGACCTTGTACGTGGGAAGCAGGTGTTCAACCATTTAAGTTACATCTGCTCCCCAGATTTTTTTTTTTTTTAATGTATCCTTTCAGGGTTTCTTTATACATGTAGGAGCAACAAAAATATAGATTATTATTATTATCTCTCTTTTTACACACAAGTTAGTACATTATATATGCTGTTCTGAACCTTGCTTTTTTCATTTAATAGTATATTTTGAATTATCTATTAGTACACAAAGAGCTTCCTTATTCTTTTTTGTGGTTTCATAGTATTCTATTAAATTACATAATACAATTTATTTAACTAGTTCCTTATTGATTTACCTGGCTTGATTTATCTGTATGGTTCCTTCAGGAAATGTATTTGTGCTAACATTTTGAGATTTACTGCCACTGGATCATTTCCCCATTTTTGTGTGTCTTCATTTTATTTTCCCTCTTGTATTGCTTCTACTTCACTATAACCTCTTCATAGTCTTCTCTAGAAATCTTAGCTCTTATGTAGATGTGGGTAGGACTATCACTTTAAGATGAGCTCTTACTATAGAAACTGTATTTTTGTTGGCATTTTTTGCCATCTGCCACTGCTGGGCCTGCTTCTATTCTCTTCCAGCTCACTTAGCTTCTGCTGTGATCTTAATTCCTTTTGGAAGCTCTTAGACATTTTTTAAATTTGTGGATTTTATTTGCTCCTGCTTTCACTGAAAATGGAGTTTGAGTTGTTCTTTTTGTTTTTTTCTGCCCACTTGTTCTTGTATGCTATTCAGGAAGAGAAGAGGGAAATTGCTGTCTCATACTGCTATTTCATGCTAAGAGTCTTTCTTCATTTTTAACCTCTCTTCTTTTCAAAGAATATATCTTTAGGTTTCAGTGTATTTCAGAAAATAGGTAGAAAGGTTATTAATGAAGTAGAAAGGGGGATAGGGAGATAATTTATGTATTTATGATGTAAATGGCTTGTCTGATCTTCTAAGCTAGGGACCTAGTATGGTACGTAGTCTAGGGATGACAGATAGGTAGGTAGGTTTCGTGTAGAGTGATTGGTAGTGGCTGCCTAGACTGCTGGGTTGATGTGTTCCTGGAGCTGCTCTAACCTCTTGTCTAATAAATCATAAGGGGAATGACAAATACATAAAAATATGGTAGTGTTCTTTTTTAAATCCAGGTGCTCTCAGTGCTAGGTAGACTTTTGTGATGTTGGGAATTGAGCCTGTTTTGCTTATGATCCTGTTTCTTCTTTAATTTGGGGGTTAAGTAATTTCATTTATTTTACTGAATGCCTGCTAAGTTTTAGTGCCTTGGATAAGACCTGGATAAGTGGTACTTTTGGTGTCACTGGTTCAGTGGCAGTGAGTACAAAATCTTCCTCATTGTAGATGGTGAACTGTGTGTAGTATTCCCATTTAGTTAGCTTGCTTTGAAACACATTCAGTTACTAGTACATCTGCTTTCTTTTTTTTTTTTTTTAAGGTTAAGATGGGCTTGTTGGTGGACCTGACAAATACTTCAAGGTTCTATGACAGAAATGACATAGAAAAAGAAGGAATCAAATATATAAAACTTCAGTGTAAAGGGTAAGTCATATACTAAGACTCTTTAAAATTGAAAACTTCCAATGAAATTTGTAATCTCTTCTTTTTCCAAATTTGCTTTCCATATTACTAGACATGGTGAATGCCCTACAACCGAGAACACTGAGACATTTATTCGTCTGTGTGAGAGGTTTAATGAGAGAAACCCACCTGAACTTATAGGTATGTTTGGCTGTATTTTACCACTGTTGAACATTTTATTTTGCGATTGGGTTTCCATTTTTTTTTTTGCAAGTGAGTTGATATGGAAGTTTTTTTCTCTTTTAAATAACCACCAAGTAGAGTATATTAGAGTAATAGACTAACTTTTTTGAACTATAAAATAAATAATTTTTACATTTTTCAAGATGAAATCCTAATTCTTACTTTTACAGCCCCATCAGATCTTTTGGTCCATATTTTAAGTGGATTTACTTTAAGTGACATTTATCAAGAGCTAGTTATTCTTAGAATTATTATCTCCATTTTGCAGCTAGAGAAACTGTGGCTTAGGGAGGTTAAATAACTCGTCTTACGTCAATAATGTTTAGCAAGCTGTGGAGCCAGGATTTCAACCCAGGCCTGTCTGACTCTAGAGTTCAGGCTGTAGTTCATTAAACTATGTTTCATCCCTCTTGTAAAATAGTTTTTTATAATGCTTTTAACATTTGAAACTGTCAAATCTCCAGGAAAATACCAATCATCTTTAATCTTTCCTCTCACAGATAGCTGCTTTTATTATTATTTTTTAGAATATTTCCTTCTAGTCTTTTCATCTTGTATATATTTTTACGTCCTTGAACTTTTACTGTACATAAAACATGTGACAGCTGTACATAAGAGTCAATGTTCTGAGGGGAGAGCCAGATTTTAATCAGAGCAAGAAGGTGAATGAACCTGTAGTCATCTATTCATTCAGATATGTTGATTGAACATTTACTATGTACCAGGCAGTCTAAGTGCTGTGGATATGGTCTTGCTTTCAGGAGGTTTACAGTTTCTAGTGGTAAAATAGACAACTAATCTAATAGCTATAATCCAGTGTTATATAGGAGAGATAAATAAGGGATGTGTGGGGTCCTACCTGTGCCAGTTTTGAGGGATCTGAAACAGATTCATTAGAAAAAAAAATATGTATGTGTATATATGTGTGTGTGTGTATAGATATACATAATATGTATAAAAATATAGAGGGGCGCAGATGTGGCTCAAGTGGTTGAGTGCCTGTTTCCCATGTGCAAGGTCCTGGGTTCAATCCCCAGTACCTCCTAAAACCAAACAAATGAAAAAACCACCTCTCATTGGGGGGTGGATGTAGCTTGGTGATTGAGTGCCTGCTTCCCATGTATGAGGTCCTGGGTTCAACCCCTGGTAGCTCCTAAAAATATATATATATACACACACACACACACACACACATACATGCACATATACATATATACATATATATATACAATAAATAAACCTAATTATTTAAGCTGAGATCTGTAGGATAATCTAAGAGAAGAGAGAGGACAGAGATTGTATTGATATTCCTTTATATTTTCTTAGTGTTTTATTTTTTCTTAAAAATGTATTAAAAAATATTTGATATTAATAAAAGAGCAAATTTAGTATCTATATAAGTTACAGAAAATAATAATGAAATCAGCACCTGTGAACTCATTTCAGTAATAGAATATTATATCATTGAAGTTTCCTATGTATCCTTTGACTCATCAAGACCACGTCTAAGAATTTATTGTAGGGAAGTAGAGATGTACATAAAGATTTATGTGAAAGGAATTTCATCACAGCTTCTTTTGTAATAAAACTGGAAGCAGTTTA
>JAQZBX010070165.1:0-15461 GCA_029593785.1 Cabassous unicinctus
CTCCTCCTCCAGTCTTCACCAGGATTCGATCCTGGAGACTTCCGACGTAGGAGAGAGGTGTTCTGCCACCAGTGCCACCTCGGCTCCTGGTTTTCGGAGCATCTCGTCTTGTCTCTCCCCTGCGTCTCTCTCCTGTTACGTCATCACCTTGCTGCATGGCTCCCGGGGCCTGGCGGCTCACCGGCACACAGAGCCTGGCAGCCCATGTGCTTTCTGTATATATGTTTTTATTTTACCGGGAAGTCCCGGGGATGGGTCCCTCCATATGGCAGACGGACGCCCAACCATTTGAGCCACGTCCGCCCCCTGGTGAGTAGGATCTTAACTTAAGATGTGACCCACCTCACTCAGGGTGGGTCTTAATCCTCTCACTGAAGTCCTTTATAAGAGAATGAAATTTAAATAAGGGAGAGAAAGCCACAGAAGCAACGAAAGCAGAAGCTGAAAGCAACAAAACCAGGAAGAAAAGGGAGAGACCAGCAGATGCCACCACGTGCTTTGCCATGTGAAGGAGGAGTCCAGGATCACCGGCAACCAGCCTTTGGGGAGAAAGCATCTCCTGATGATGCCTTGATTTGAACATTTTTTTCAGCTTCCAAACTGTATGCCTGGAAACTAATACATTCCCACTGTTATAAAAGCCAACCCACCTTACGGTATCTGCTTGAACAGCTTTTTTTTAAAGATTTATTTATTTACTTGATCCATTTTAAACCCCCCCTTCCCCATTTGCTGTTTTGTGTCCATTCGCTGGGCAATTCTCTGTGTCTGTTTCATCTCTTCTCATCCTCCTCCTCCAGTCTTCACCAGGATTCGATCCTAGAGACCTCCGATGTAGGAGAGAGGTGTTCTAGCCATCTGCGCCACCTCGGCTCCTGGTTTTCGGAGCTTTCGAAGCATCTCGTCTTGTCTCTCTCCTTTTACGTCATCATCTTGCTGCATGGCTCCTGATGCCTGGCGGCTCACCGGCACACAGAGCCTGGCAGCCCATGAGCCTTCTATATATATATATTTTTTTATTTTACCGGGAGGTCCCGGGGATCGAACCCAGGTCCCTCCATATGGCAGACGGATGCCCAACCATTTGAGCCACATCCGCCCCCCATGCTTGAGCAGCTTTAGAAGACAACAACACCTCCCCAGGACGGCCACGTTGTCAGGTCAGGAGCAGCTGTGACCATCTACCGTGGACCCCAAACCGTGAGCTGGACTCAACCCCCCACCCCGGTCGGGGGCTGGATGGGCATCAAGGGCTAAAGGCCTCTGCCTGAACATTCCTTAGGCAGTGATTCCCAAAGCGAGGCCCAGGGACCTCTTTCAGCGGGCCCAGGTGATCAAAAGGTCAAAGCCCATTTTCATAATACCTAGAAATTGGCCTTTTTCACACTCATCCTCACCTGAGCGGACAGCGGAGTTTTCCAGAGGCTATGCAGTGTGTGATACCATAACAGACAATGTTAAAAGCAGATGTGACAATCTGGCTGACTTCTAGGAAGCCACACGTTAACAAGATTTGCAAATAGGTAAAACAGTGCCGCTTTCAGGCTAAATTTCATTTTATTGGTTTTAAAACATAGAGCTACTTTTCATTAAAAATGTGTTATATAGGGAAGCGGATGTGGCTCAATTGATTGGGCTCCCGTTTACCATATGGGAGGTCCTGGGTTCGATTCCCGGGGCCTCCTGGTGAAGGCAAACCGGCCTGCGCCCACGGAGAGCTGACGGCCTGCATCCATGGATGGCACAGCAAGATGACGCAACAAAGGGAGACAAGCAGAGCCAGAGGAACTCACAGCAAATGGACACAGAGAGCAGACAGAGAGCGCAAGTGGCAAGGGGTGGGGAATAAATAAATAAAAATAAATCTTAAAAAAAAATGTGTTATTTAAACAAAATGGGTTTATTATTGTTTTGAAATCAATTAATACATAAATATTTATTTTGCCCTCAGCTTTAATTTCTATTACTGTAAATAGCGGTCGATATAATCCACATAAACACAGCTCTTGAGGTCTGCAATCATTGTCTTGAATGTTACGGGGCCCTGAGACCCAAAAGTTCGAGAGCTCCCTCCTTAGACGCATTGCTGGCAATTGATTACAATTCCTCTGCTCACCCAAGTTCAACAACTACTAAAAATAGGGAGCATATATTGAGTTCTTACCAAATGCCAGGGCCCATGCTAAGGCTTCATAAGGGTTATTTCGTGGCACCCTGACACCTGCCCTTGTGAGGCAGGTACTGTTATGACAGATGAGGAAACCGAGGCTGAGCTTCCAGCAATGATGAGGTCACCGGACACAGGAAGCAGCAGTCACGGCTGGAACCCAGGCAGCCTGACTCGAGGGCCCCACCCTTAAACCTCCGACGGCTCTGGCCGCTCAGTTGTGCTTTTGAGCCCCTCGCTGTGCCTAAGGTTGCCAGAAAAAAATACAGGATGCCCAGTTAAATGTGAATTTCAGTGGAGCAGCAACAGTGACAAAATGGTTAGTGGAAGTACGTCCCAAACATTGCACAGGACAGACCTACACACAAAAATCACTCACTGTTGATCTGAAATTCAAATTAAATTGGTGTCCTAGATTTTTATTTGTTAAATCTGGCAGCCCTAATTGTGCCAGGCCCAGCTCTGGGTGCTGAAGGCTCGGTGATGAGCAAGATAAGGCCGGTCCTTCACACTCTCCAGCTGTGCACCCGGGGGCAGTGTCTCTACCTCTCTGAGCTGAAGCTCTCTTGCCAGTCAGAGGAGGGTATTACAGTCCATCTCCTTACGACGGGGGCGGGGGTGGTGCTAAGTGGCTATGGAGATCATGGTTGGGTCTCCCCAGCCCCCAGAGCCAGTCAAACCTCCTTTGAGAGGTGCTCACCAGAGATGCCCAAATCTGCTCACCACCCCCATCCCCTGCACCCCTCTGCCTCCTCATCCCTCCCACCCCTCCCCACTGAGCAGCCCTGGGTGACCCAGGAGGCCTTGCTTCTCACCCTTTCTGGGGGCAAGGATCCTCCAGCAGGGTAGGACTTGGGAGTTTCCACCCAGCCATGGGTTCTTGAACATCCACAGGTTCCCGGGGGCTCCCCCATCACAGTGACACCCCTTTTACAGGTGAGGAAACTGAGGCTCCAGAAGCTGAAGTGGCTTGCCCCGAGTTGCCTGCAAGAAGAAAGTGGTCAGCTTCAAGCTCAGCGTCTCCCTGCCCCCTTTCCATTCCCTCTCCCCAGCACCGTGCTTCCCACCCACTTGGAAAGAACATCTTGGCTCCCAGGACTTGATGTTTAGCACTTAGAGAGGCCATGTGCTCCAGTCAGGGCTCTCCTTTCCAAAGGAATGCCTCCCTCTGCACAGAGCAGCCTCTAGCCTACCTGCTGCCCCCACCTGCTGGCCGTCACACCTGGACACCTGGACGGTGGCCAAGAGGTGACTTAGGGTAGACGCCCCAATGCAATCGTTGCTGCTGGAAGGCAGCCACACGGCCCTTGTCCCCACCTCACATCCGCCAAGGAAGCTGCAGTGGTGAATCAGCGAGCATTTCAGTGGAATTTTTCACTTAATAAATAATTACTTCCTTGAGTGAAATACTTTCCTCGCCAGCCTGGCCCCAGAAGGCTACTGCCTTCTATGCTTTTTAACCTTTTTTTCCTTTGACCTTTGAGAGGATGATCGATTCATGTGGTTAAGCACAAACTACAGGGAGGGAAGGGACAGGGTGGCAGGAACCCCTGGCAAAGTGCATTCGGTAGAGAATATGGATTTTAGTTCAGATGGGGAGCAGAGTCGCTAGGAATGTAGGGATTGTATTCAGACACTTATGAAGCTCTGTGATCCTGGACAAGTTGCTTAACCTCTCTGGGCCTCAGTTTCCTCATCAACTATTGAGTGCTCATGTGTACCAGGCCCTTATTCTAAGTACTTTATACATATTCCTTTCAGTAGCTCTAGAAGGTAGGTGCTGTTATAGATGAGGACACTGAGGCAAAGAGCTTAAAGTGACTGGTGCAAAGTCACACAAACTTTAGAAGGCCAAGGCAGGATTCAAACCCGGGCCCCCGGGATCCAGAATCCTCGGGCCACTCTCAAGCACTCAGCAGTATTGCCTGTTGAAAACTGAGGTCATGGCGCCTATTTCGTTGGGTGGGGCTGAGGACTAAATGGCATACGCCATATAAAGTGTTGAGAGGAGTACCTGGCACAAATATTAGCTATTCACACACTGTCTGCCAGGCCTGATTCCCTTATGCTGTGTGTAGTGGGAGGGCTTTCCCCTCTCTGGACCTCAGTATTCTCATCTGTGAAATGTGGGTAGGTGACAATCCTTCCCCAGACAAGTACCACGAGGCTCCAGTGGGCTTCCAGACATACCCCTAACATACATAGCCCAGCACCGGGACAGCGCCTGCACGTGCAAAACCATCCCTCTTACTCCTCCGTTGCTGGGTCCCCTTGAAGTCCAAGGCTCTCTGAACATCACAATCACCACCTCCATGTGGGCCTTCCTCAGAGCACAGGGGAGGGTATGACCCGGGAGACACAGCAGCGCGGGATGGCAAAAGAGGGAGAAGGAACAGAATCAAATTTAATTCAGAGGAGGAGGGCACTAGGATCACCATGGCAGTCCACTTCTGGCTGAGATGAAGTAACAGGGACTGGATTTACCTTCCTGCCTGGCACAGAAAAAAATATATGGAATAGAAATTCTCGGGGGCAGATGTGGCTCAAATGGTTGGGCATCCGTCTGCCATATGGAGGGACCTGGGTTCGATCCCCGGGACCTCCTGGTAAAATAAAAAAAAATAAATATATAGAAGGCACCTGGGCTGCCAGGCTCTGTGTGCCGGTGAGCCGCCAGGCCCCGGGAGCCATGCAGCAAGATGATGACGTAACAGGAGAGAGACGCAGGGCAGAGAGAAGACGAGATGCTCTGAAAGCTCCGAAAACCAGGAGCCGAGGTGGCGCAGAAGGCAGAACACCTCTCCTACATCAGAGGTCTCCAGGATTGAATCCTGGTGAAGATTGGAGGAGGAGGTGGAGGAGAAGAGATGGCAGAAAACAGACACAGAGAATTACCCAGCGAATGGACACACACACACACACACACACAAAACAGCAAATGGGGAAGGGGGAGTTTAAAACGGATAAAGTAAATAAGTAAATCTTTAAAAAAAAAAAAAAAAAGAAATTCTCATGATTTCAAGCAACATAGGACAGCAGTCCCTGAGAGATGGGAAATAAATGAGACAAGTCCTACAATTGCCCAGCTTACTGCCTTGAGAGTGTTTCCAGGCTGTCACGCTGGGAGGGGAAGCTGAGGCAGAGCCCAGAGGACTTCCTGAGTTGAAGACATGGAGATGAGAGTTCAGGTAGACCAAGGAAGCTGTGGTTCACAGGGCAGAGTACCAGACAGGAGATAGTTGCGGAGGGAGAGAGAGATCCCTGGAGATGTGCAGAGGGACCCTCTTGAGTATTCAGCTGAGTACCCATCAGTGAATGTGTATGGGGACACTAGCCAAGGCCAGAGGGAGACCCCTCTGAAAGGACTGGAGGGAAGAGTGCTTGTCATCACACAGACCCATTTCCACCAGCCAGACTGAAAAAACTCATAATTCGCAGGGCAGTGGATAGAAAGGTCTTGCCTTGGGAGTGGGGAATAATTACCCCTAGATTGAGCACTGCTCCAGACCCACTACCAAATCACAAAAGCAAGGCACCAAAAAACCAAACTGTTTCCAAGTAATTTAACTGCATCTACAAATAAAACTCAAGAAGATTAATAGGAATATGAAAATATCTGGTACCCTGCAAGGTAAAATACACAATACCTGGCATCCCATCAAAGATTACCAGGCATGCAGAGGCAGGAAAATATCACTCATGAGGAGAAGAATCAATCAATCAAAACCATTTCAGAATTGACAAAGATAGTAGAATTAACAGAAAAGGAAGTTTTAGATAGTTATTATAACTGTATGCTATATGTTCAAAAAGTTAAGGAGAGACTTGGAAGATATTTTGTAAAAAAAAGATCCAAATAAAACTTCAAAAATGAAAACAATGATGTTTGAGATGCATAAATATACTAGGTGGGATTCACAGCAGATTAGACATATCAGAAGAAAAGATTAGTAACTTGAAGGCATAGCAATAGAAGGTATCTAACATGAAACTCATGGAGAAAATTTTTTAAAAGATGAAAACTGCATCGGTGAAGTGTGGGACAAATTCAATCATCCTAATATACAGATAATAGGAGTCCCAAAAGGAGAAGAGGAGGAGGGGGGCAGAAAAAGAATTGGAAGAAATAATGGCAAACATTTTCTAAATTTAGTGGAAAAAAAAAAACAAACCTACAGACCCAAGAACTCAATAAACCCCAAGCACAAGAAACACAAAGAAAACCACAGCAAGGCACATCATAATCAAATTGTTCCAAACCAGCAATAAAGAGAACATCTTAAAAACAGCCGAGGGGTGGGAGGAGTTACGTAGAGGGGAAAATCCTTATCTCTATAAGAGTGACAGCAGATTTACCATTAGAAACAATGCAAGTGAGGAGACAGTGGAATGTCTCTAAAGCACTGGGGAAAAAAGTCAACTTAGAATTCTGTACCTATCAAAAATATGTGAAACACAAAGGCAGAATAAAGACCTTTTCAGATATGCAAAAACTGGAAGAATTCATTGGCAGGTCCACAATCCAAGAAATGCTAAAAAATGTCTTCAGGCAGCTAGAAACTTGAATTTACACAAAAGAATGAAGAGCATTGGAAAAGGCTACCTGGGAAAATGTGAAAGGTTATTTTTCTTATTATTTAAATACCTTTAGAAATAACTGTTTAAAGAAAAGTATTAACAATATAATGTGGGTTTTAGAGTTTAGACAAGGAGAATGAGGTTCAGAATAATTCTGAACCTCATTCCAGCTTTGGGGAACTTTGCTTGAAGTTTAAGAGTTTGGTATTATTTTTTGAAGAAATAAAAGCGTAATAGTTGCAAATACTCGAATATATCTATATAGATGTATATATGACTATATGCCTATACAAAAAATATATTTACATGGAATTTGCCTGGAAAGGTACACAGCGATTTTCATCAGGCAATGGAGTTTTAAGTTTTGTGTTCCTTTTGCTTACTGCATTTTGTCATTTTACTTTATTGAATAGATACTGATTTGGTGCAAAAATTTAAATTACTTTATTTATTTATATATTTATTTTTTAATTTTTTATTTTTTTTATTGTGGGTAAAAATCAAATTTTTCACAATACATACCAATATTTGTAAAATGATATATAAATACATATGCATATATGTGCATTTGTTTACATAAATGTTATTTGTTATATATATATATATATTTTTTAAAGGTGCTTAGATTATCTAAATATTACTCAGAAATTACAGGGATTCCCATGTTCCCCACCGCCCACACCTCCAACAACATCCCATACCACCATTCCTCATCCGTGTAGTACAACATTAAATTACTTTAGAAAGAATAAAGTCCTGAGTTTCACTGGGGTGTGGGAACTGCTTTCCTTTCTTATCATTTCTTATCAACATCTGCCTTGGTCTGAGTAGGCCCTAGTAAATGTTTGTTGATTGAATAACAGAATGGGACTTTGCACACACCACTCCAGCTGTCTAGAAGGCTCTTCCCCCAGACATCACCATGGCTCACCCCCTTACTTTTTCAAGGAGGCCTGACCACCGCATTTAAAGTGGAAAGTGCCTGCTTCCTTCCAGGGCTCCCATCTCCCTTACCCTGCTCTGTGGTCTCTACCTTATCACTTATGATATAACTCACTTGTTAGGTTTATTGTCTGTCTCTGCATCACCACCAGAATGAAAGTATTTTGAGGACAGAGGTTTTGACTCCTTTGTTTTGTGTAATTTTTCCAGTGTCTAAAAGAGTGTTTGGCACGTAGTAGCTGTTCAATAAATGCTTGATGAATGAAGGAATGACTTTTACTCTGCCACCTATGGACTCTCTAGTCTTGGGGCAACTCCTTGATCCCTCTGAGAAGGGAAGATTGTATGGCAGTCGTTAGCACTGCTTGCAAATATCTTCCAGACACATAGTAGGATTGTACTTCTCGCCTCCTTGGAGTCAGCCATGTGATTTGCATTGGCCAATTAGATGGAAGGGGAGGTGATGTGACAGATACTTCAAGACAGATACTTTATTCTCTTTTTCCGATGGCACAGAGAACAGCTGACTCATTTTGGACACGTAACACAAGTGAAAAATGAACTTTTGCTGTATTAAGCCACTGGGATTTGGGGCTTTTTGTTATTGCAGCTAACTTAGCCTCTCCTGGCTGATGTCTATGGCACTCTTTGTGGGGCTGACAAATCTAATTCTGTAGAGAGCTTATACCTGGCTCATTCCCCTTTGCGTTGGTGGTGGGGGGCATGGGGTGGACCCACAGCTTAACAAAAACAAAGGCTTGTGAGTGTTGCATGCTTATCACATGTCAGGCAGTATTCCAACTGTTCTACATGTGTTGCCCCATTCATTTCATCCTCACAGCACATTGACTAGATGCTACCACTGCCCCCCCTTGAGGAAGGGAGAGGTAAGATAACTTGTCCAAGATGCACAGCTGTGAAATGGCAAAGCCGGGGCTTGAGTTCAGGCAGTCTGCTGCAGAACCTGCACCCTTAACAAATGAGCCACACCACGGGCGGGGGGGCAGTCTGTGTTTCTGGCTCTCTCCATTTCTCAGGTTGCTGCTCACCCCACTGCCATCGCAGCTGCCAGCTTGCTGCACAAGGAAGGCTTGAAGCTTGGTGCCGGGCTTTCTTATTTGTTATGTCTGGGCCCAGGCTGAGGGCAGGGGTGTGCCAGGCTCCAACTATCTTTGCTAAGGCTGTCACGTGGGAGAGGGCCTGCTGGCTCTGCAAAGGGCTGGGGGGCCCCACCTGTGTGTGTGTGTGTGTGTAGTTACCACCATGCTCCTTTGCCCTGCCCCCCCTACTCCTGCCCTCCGACTCCACGGCTGGGCTCTTCCATAAAGAGCACCAGAGCTCCTGGTCCCTGACCAAATAGCATTGGTTGGGGCAGAGAATGTCTACTTCCCTGGGCCAATTTGTCTGGCCCTTGCGTTGAATAACGGGGGCACATGGAGGCCCCGAGAGGGGCTGGGCTTAGCCGAGGCCACACAGCAGGGATGGAAGCTGACAGTCTGCCTGGATTTAACTTTCATACCACCAGTCCCCATGATTAGACACATCCCCTCTGAGAAAGAATTTCTCCTTTAAATTTGGGGTGGCACTGGGTGATTTCCCCCCTGAACCTGGGGGGAGGGAAGGAAGAGGGGAAACAAAAATTTGTTGCGCCAGGAGCCTGACTTGTGAAACCTCCTTAGAACCTCTGAGGCGGGTCTTGGTGTGTCCATTTCACAGGTGGGGAGCTTGAGGGTGGCTTGCCCGAAGTCAGGGGGCTGCTAAGGAGAACCAGGACTCTCATTTGGGCTCCTGAAGATCGCCAGGGCACGTCCCCTGAGACCACGTTCCTCTTAAACCCACGTCTGGCAGGAGATGTCCCTTTTGCATGGAGCAGGATGAAGCAACCCACGACAGGGACTCCTCTGGGGCTTCAGCTGCCTCGTGGAAGGCAGGGTTACACAGGCTTCACCGCTGACTGTGTGACTTGGGTCAGGGCTTCCACCTCCTGAGCCTCAGTCTCCCCAGCTGCAAAATGGGGACACTAATGACTTCTTCGTGTTAAGTGCACCGCTCTGGGCCCGGCCAAAGGAGGAGGCGCTAGATCCGTACCCGTGTACTCCTGATACAGGTGGCCGGCCGTGCCCCCCTGCTCCAAATGGCACCCCAGCACAGCCTCACGTGTCACACGTTGCCTGAGGGACCTGAGTGAAACCGTCTTGCACAGATATCCGGGGACAGAATTGCTGAGTCACAGGGGAGGCATGACTTAATTTGGTTAAGAACTGGGAAGTGGCTTTGTAGATTGGCTCTACCAATCCCACGCTTCCACCGCAGGACCCATGGCCGCTGCTGCCCATGCAGGCACTTGGCATGACCCAGCTGGCCACTGCCTGCCCGTCCAACCAGCGTAACCTGATCGCTCGTTGTCGTTCTAATTTGCCCTTCTCTGCTGACTTGAGGAGTCTGCCCTTCTCTTCACACATCTCTGAGCCTTTTTAGACTCCTTTTCTGTAAATTTCCTGTTCATACCTTTGACCCATTTTCCTACTGGGGTCGCCACATGAAAAACCTTTTCTAAAAGGATGGAAGCCACCCAAGTATCCATCAACCAATGGATGGATAAACAAAATGTGATATAGACATACGATGGAATAGTATTCAGCCATAAAAAAGGAATGAAGTCCTGATACATGTAACAACATGGATGAACCTTGAAGACATCATGTTGAGTGAAGTAAGCCAGACACAAAAGAACAAATATTGTATGAGCTCACTGATTTGAAAAAATTAGAAAAAGCAAACTCAAAGAATCAGAAGCTACAATATAGGTTACCAAGGGCCAGGATGGGAGTAAGGAATGGGAAGTTAAGTCTTAAAAGTGTACAGGGTGCCTATTTGGAATGATGGAAATGTTTTGGTAATGGATGGTGGTGATGGTAGCACAACATTGTGAATGCAATTAACAGCAATGAAACATATATCTGAATGTGGTTAAAAGGGTAAATATTAGATTGTATATACAGCAACAGAATAAAAAATTTTAAAAATCCATGGAACTACGCTACACAAACAGCATACCCTACGTCAAACCACGGACTATAGTTAATAGTACACTTATAAAATGTGCCGTCATCAATGCTGGGTGTTAACAATGGGTGGCATTTCATGCATGATTGTTCTGCAATACCTTTTCCAAACTTCCCGCCTGGCCAAACTCCATGCTCCTTGGCTGGCGCCTGGCTGGGTTGGGACGTGCCGAGCTCATTCCCAGCCTAGGGGACTCGCATTTTCTGTTACCCCGCATCTTCCCATCACTCCCTCCCTTTCTTCAGGTCTCTGTTCCGAAGTCACGGCCATCATCACCCACCGCCACTCTAACCCTTGCTTGATTTTTCTTCCTGGAACTTATCAATACTGGATGTTAGGTCACACAGGTTTTTGTTTAGTGGCTTTTAGAGTTGAAGAAACTGAAGAGCACCAAACCCCTGGCAATCAGGGAGTAGCCCTGGCAGGTTCCCTGTGCCTTCCCCACATACTCTCAGGCAGTGCCTAGACCAGTTTTAGTGCAGGTTTACCTGATGTTTATGAGATTCCATCTCCTTTCCTTCCAGGGTCCCCACTGGCTGATTCTAACTCACGGTGCCTTAATCAGCACAAGAAAAGATGCTAGTGGTTGACGTAGAGCGGCTGAGAGCCATCCCCCAGCATTTGTCCTCACTTCCTTAGAGAAGGGAGAGCTAGTGCTGGGAAGCAGCTGCCCAGCCATTTACTGCAGGTCCCAGCACCCCTTGCATCTAGGAGAGGGTGCGGCACTGGCCTCGCCAATGAAACAGGAACAGGAGTGGATATGTGTCAACTTCCAGACCCACGAGGAGAGAAGCGGGTGGGTCTTCCCCACCTCTCTTTCTCCTTCACAGACACCTTGAAACCACCTGTGGAAGAGAAAGGAGCCACGAGATGGCAGGACCCTGGGTCCCTCCTCACCCCATGGACGACCTCCTACTGATCGCCCACACCTGACTGCTGAAACGCAAGAAGCCATCCTCTATTGTGTCAAGCCACCGATATGTCTAGGTTTAGCTATTAGAGCAACTGGAATTGTTAACTAAAACAGTAGGACTGTGTCATTCCATCTCATTTAGCTATAGATGGAAATCAAAGAAGGCACGTGCCTGACCCAAAGTCTCAGTGAATGAGGTGAGAGATGTGGCTGACCCAGGCAGTTCTGCCTTATATATGGGCACCCTGGAGGCAAATTGTCTCAGTGTAAGGACAGGTGTCAGTTTCCTTTTACATTTTTAAATATATACTCCCAAGTTAAAAAATAATATATAGATGTGAGTAAAATAAAAGTCGAAAGTATCCATATCTCTTCCAACATCCCATTCCCCAGAGGGATCCACTATGACCAGCCCTTTCATTCTTCACAAGTGTGAGTATTGCTGGAAAATTGTCTCCTAGAAGTGGGATTTCTGGGTCAAAGTAGAGGTGACTTGTAAATTTTTGCATAGAAAATGCCAAAAGGGCCATCAAAAGAGCCACCCCCTTTGACACTCTGCCGAAAAGAGGATATGAGAGTCTGGGGGTGAGGAGTGGATTATTCATGAAACAGGCTGAACCTGGAAAAACTACTTCGAGCCTTGGGTGGTAGTGAGCCTTCCTTTGTTGGAGGCATGCAAGGAGCTTTAAATGACCACCCACCAGCAAGCTGCGGAGGCCCTTCCCCCATCAAGTGCTTGGGTGCCCTAGGTGACCTCTCATTTGTTCCCACCAGGAAATTTTATTTTTGTACAAACCTTTTGGGCGCTGATCCTGGCTGCAATCTGCTTGAGGTTCCTTCACAGCTCTTCTGCTAAGTTCCTCTCCCGGGAGCTTGCTCGGGGGCACTAGCACAACCTTGAGCTAAACAACTGGCTTGAGAATGAAACTTCCCCATCCTCCTCCTGGGAACGCCTGTGAAATCCACACAAGAAACACATGTGTGTTTTTTTGTTTTTTTTTTCAGAATCAGTGCCACTCTTTGTCACCAGATGTTCAGAGGCTGGGGTGCTAATTTATGCAGGCAAATAAGAAAGAGAGAGATGAGATCAGTTGAGCGGAGATGGGAAGAAAGCTGCAGTAGCAAAAACAATTCTCACCATTGGTGCTGGTGGGTTTGCAGGCTGGGGCAGGGGATGAGAGCCCCAGCACTGGAAGCATACAAGGAATGTGTCAGGAGAAGGGCACGGAGCAGAAGGAAGAGTGATAGAACATTCAGGGTCTCTTTTGACAATGAGATGTAACGAGCCCAAGAATCTAAGAATCTATGCAATTGTTCCAAGATCCTGTAACACTGTTGAGAAGTTCTATAATCAGATTCCTGGATTCTAGGATTCTGTTTTGAAACATTCTGATCTTAACGATTCTGAGCCTCTGATTCTATGTTAAAAGCTCCAGGGAGGCTGGACAGGGTAGTAGGCTTTGGATTTAGGCTGCTGGGGATCAAATCCAACTCTTTGTTAGTTGGATGAGACTTTGAGCATGTTACCTGGCAGTTTCCTGGGTTGTAAAATGGGGATAGAATAGAATGAGCACCGAGTGCCTTTGGGAGGGGTCAATGAGCTGATGTGCACAGAGCATGGAGCAAAGACTGGCTTTGGTTGCTTTTCCCTTAGTCTCAGCGGTGATGCATCTCACTGCTGATTCTGAGCTCCTCAACCCGGTCCTGAGCTGTTGTTCCAGGATGCTCCTCGGGGCCTGGAAGTATCCGGGGCTCCGGGGCTCGCGTCCACCAGGCAGCCAGCCCTCCGCAGCAGGGCAGCTGCTAGAAAGCAAAGCAAACATGCCGAGGGAAGGAAGCTCCTGGGGCTGCGGGAAAGCAAACAAGGGCCGCTTCCTCCAGCCTCACGCTGCGGACGGCCAACCTTTCCCAGGGTTGTTCCTTGGGAGTCCTCCTCGGGCGCCCGGCCTGTGTTTGGACAGCTTGAGGGGCGCGGAGGTAGAGAGAGTGGAGATGCAGAGAGCTGGCCCGGGACTGGCCAGCCGCGGCCCCAGCCTGCCCGTCCCCGGTGCAGGGCACGGCTGTGCAGCCTTCCTGGCCGCGTGCCCAGCTCCGACCCACTGGCCTCCTTGTCAAGGAAGAAAGGCCCCAGGTTGGAATGCTGGCCTGGGAATAAAATCCTACTGGTAATAATTCGTGTTTACTAAATGCTTGCCAGGTGCCAGGCACTATTCTGGGAGCTGGATGCAGATTCTTTCATTTGAGCTTCATAACATCCCCTAGCGCTCCAATTGTACAGATAAAGAAACTGAGGCATAGCGATTGAGTTGTCCAGGCGGGATTGGCCTGGCTCCTGGCATTACACTTTTAATAAACCACATACTGTCTGTTTTTAAGAGCCATTAATATCAATGCCAAACAAGGAGCATTTTCTGAACAATTTGATAATCTGCTTGTGTTATTTCTCTCAAGTCTCTCAACAGCCCTAAGAGTTGGGTATCATTGTGAGCTCCATTTTCTGGAAAAGGCCAACCGAGGCACACAGAAATGGAACCACATGCCCAAGATTATCCAGTTAGAACATGGAGAAGTTGGGGTTCACATTTAGTTCGGTCCAGTGCCAAAACCCATGATTCTAACCACTAGCCTAGGGTATTAGTTTCCTCTTGCTGCTGTAAGAAATAACTACAAACCTAGTGGCTTAAAACTCTACCACACATTTATTCTCGTACAATTCTGGAGGTCAGAAGTCCAAATGTCAGATACTGGGAGGGCTGGTTCTGGTTCCTTCCAGGGACTCTTTTCCTTGCTTCTTTCCGCTTTTCTCAGCTACCTGTGTTCCTTGGGGTGGCCCCTTCCTCCATCTTCAAAGTGCATCCCTCCAATCCCTGCCTCTGTCATCACATCGCCTTCTCTGATTCTGCGTCCCTCTTACAAGGACTGTTGTGATCACACTGTGCCCAGCTGGATAATCCAGAATAATCTCCTGTCTCAAGATCCTTGACTTGGTCTGCAAAATTTCTCTTACCACGTGAGGTGATGAATTCATAGGTTCCAGGAATTAGTACGTGGACATCATCGGGGTTAGGGAAGCATTATTCTGCCTACCACAGCAAGGCTACACTGCTTCTTGCTAAAACAGTGGTAATGAGCTCCTCGTTCCCGGAGGTATGTAAGCAGAGGTTTGGGTCTTGGGCCCACTCAAAACCCCCAGCATTGGGAATCATAGGTGTTTAATTCAGAACTGGAAGAGCTTGGAACTCATTCTTAGCCCAGACGTCCCTTGTCTTTCCTCCACCAGGTCCCCCAGTATCTTGCCTGCATATTTCTCAGGAGATTTATCAAACCCAGCTTTGTGATATTGTGATTTGCATCCAGGCCTTAAGGGCTTGTCAAGAAACCATCTTTGTAAGCTCCCTTCCTGTAGCACCAGCACACAGACCAGGCTGGGTTCATGGTTTTGGAAAGAAAAAACAACAAAGGGGTCCTGTGACCACTAGGTTCATGGGCTGGCCTAGCCTGGCACACTGTGGGTCAACAAGTGATTGCTGTACTGCTTTACCCCCCAGGTTCTAGAGCAGCGCTGGCCAAGGGAGCTTTCTGCAGCGATGGCAATGTTCTGCAGCTGTGCTGTCCCAACGTGTGGCACGTGTGGCCACTGAGCCCTTGCAATGGGGCTTGTGTGACTGAGGAATTAAATATTTTATTATTCTATTTTATTCTATTATTTTTATATTCTATTATTTTGTATTATTATTTTATTATTTTACTTTATACTATTTTATTATGTTGCTTTATTATATTATTTTCTTATTA
>JAQZBX010070166.1:0-15468 GCA_029593785.1 Cabassous unicinctus
CTATGGTTTTGTGTATTTTCCTTTAATTCTGAAGAACTACCTTTATCATTGCTTATAGGACAGATCTAGTGGTGAAAAACTTCCTCTGCTTTTGTTTCTCTGTGAATGTCTTAAAAGTTTCCCATATATTTTAAATAAAATCAAGACATATAAAATTATTGGCTGACAATTGTTTTTTTTTTCCCAACACTTTAAATTATTCCATCACCCTTTTTCCCTTCATGGTTTTTGATGACAAATTGGCATATTTTAGGGGATACTCATACATAGCTATTGAATTTTTCTTGCAACTTTCAGAAATCTTGCCTTATCTTTGGCATTGGGCATTTTGATTACAAAGTTACCTTCAAGTTTATCCTATGTGGATTTCATTGTGTTTCTTAAATGTGTGTATTCATGTCTTTCATTATATTTAGGAAGTCTTCTGCCATTATTAAATTGAATATTTTTTCTACTCCTTTCTTGTTTTCTTCTGGGCCTCTCACAATACCTATATTATTACCTGATGGTGTCACACAGGTCTCTTATATGCTGCTCACTTTCATTCATTCTATTTTTCTTCCCACTCCTCAGTCTTAATCACTTCAAATGTTTTACCTTTGAGTTCACTGTTTCTTACTTCTGCCAGATTCATTCTGCCATTCAAAACTCCAAGGTAAATTTTTAAATAAAATTTTCTTGAATTCTATTACTCATACATGAAAATACATAAACATAAATATATATATTAAAATGTGTAAATTTACAAAAGAAATATGCATATCATCATACAAGGCTCCCATACATCTCCCCACCACCAATAGCTTGCATTGTTGTGAAGTGTTTGTCACAAACTATGAAAGAGCATTCTCAAAATATGACAACTTATTATAATCAATATATTATATTTGGTGTATATTTCTCCCAATCCACCCAAGTATTAACACTCTATATTAATATTATATATTTGTCATCCTTCAGAAGAATACATTCTCATATTTGTCTTGTTACCCAGAGTCCATCATTCACCACTGGATTCCCTGTGTTAAATAGTCCCATATTTTGTGCAATTCATTCAAAGTCTACACTCGGTGGCTCTTATTTTCATCACTGAGGTGTGCTGTCATCACCTCACTCAATTTTAGAACATTTTCATTACTCCAAAAAGAAAAACAACATCCCCCCTTTTATCCCCCTATTTTTGTCCCTTTGCATTAAACAATATCTTCTTGCAATTGCTGTAAAATATTACAATATTAATCTTAACTATTGCTCATAATTTATATCAATTATAATTTTCATATCTATCACCATATTCTTAGCGTTTTGTAAAATAAGAGCATTCATTATATTTATGCTATTCACCACAATCTTCATCCACCGAATTCACTAGGTTATAAATTCCCTAGATTATTCTCAACTGCCTTTCAACTGGCATTTACTTCCACAGACTACCCCTTTCAGGCAAAATCACACTTATATATCAGCAGTGTTATTTAAACACATTATAATTTGTTACTCTCAACTCTATTCATTTCCACACTTTTCTAATTAACCTTATTAATAATGATACATACATTAAACACTGTCTCCCATTCTCAATCCACCTTCCATTTCCCAGTGCTTTATAATCTAGAGTTTACCTCCATGATTTTAGTCATCATATTTAATTCATATTAATGAGACCATACAATATTTGTCCTTTTGTGTATGTCTTATTTCACTCAACATTATATCCTCTAGGTTCATCCATGTTGTCATATGCATTCCAATTTCATTTTTTCTTACAGTTGAATAGTGTTCCATTGTGTGTGTCTACAACATTTTGTTTTTCCATTTATCAGTTGAGGGACAATTGGGCTGGTTCTATATTTTAGCAGTTATGAGTAATGTTGCTATGAACATGGGTGTGAAAATGTCAGTTCATTTCCTTTCTTTCAGTTCTTGTGAATATATTCCTACTTACAAGATTGCTGGATCACAAAGCAGTTCTACATTCAGGTTCTTGAGTTGTTGTCAAATGTCTTCTACAGAAGCTGTACCATTCTACATTCACTCCAACAGTAATGGAGTTTTCTTGTTCCTCCAATCCTTTACAGCATTCATATATATACTTGAGTAAGTAAAGGCCATTCTATAAGATGTGAAATGGTTTCTTTTTTAGTTTTGGTCTGCTTTTCCCTAATAGTGATGTTGAATATTATATCATGGTTTTTTTTTATCATTTGTATTTCTTCTTTAGAGAAATATCTAGTCAAGTTTTTGCCCATTTTCTAATTGAGTTGTTTGGGTTTTTTTTGAGTTGTATGTGTCTTTATATAACATGGCTATTAACACCTTATCAGATATGTAGTTTCCAAATATTTTCTCCCATTGTGTAGGCTTCCTTTTAATTTTCTTGACAAAGTCTTTTGAAGAACAAAAGTGTTGAATTTTGAGGGAGTCCCATTTTTCTATTTTTTTTTCTCTTGTTGCTCATGTTTTGGCATAAGGTTTAAGAAACTACTGCCTAACACAAGATTTCGAAGATGTTTTCCTATATTTTCTTCAAGAAGTTTTATGGTTGTCACTTTTATGTTCAGGTCCTTCATCCATTTTGAGTTAATTTTTGTATAAGATGTGAGATAAAGGTCTTTTTACTTTCATTTGGATATGAATATCCAGTACTTCCATTATCATTTGTTGAATAGACTCTTCCAGCCCAGCTGGGAGGGCTTGACAGCCTTGTCAAATATAACTTGACTGAGATGTGACGACTTATTTCTGAATTCTCATTTTGGTTTCCTTGGTCTATCTGTCTATCTTTATTCCTTTACCATGCTGTTTTTACCACTTTAGTTAAGTCATATGCTTTCAAGTCAGGAAACGTGAGTCGTACAATTTTGTTATCTTCTTTAAAGATATTTTTGCCTATTTGGGGACATTTACTCTTCCAAATAAATGTGATAATTGGGTTTTCCATTTCTGCAAAAAAAGGCTGTTAAGATTTTTACTGGGATTGCATTGAATCTTAAATCAGTTTGGGTAGAATTTTCATCTTACTGATATTTACTTTTTCAATTCTAAGTAAATTGCGATTTCATAATTGTATTCTTCAAATCCAATATTAAACTTTGGTTCCTTTTATAATCTTTATCACCTTACTGGGATTCTCATTTTGTTCATTTTAGTTTTCATGTTATATTTTATTTATTTTTCCATGTTTTCTTTTACCTCTATGAGGTAAAAAATCTTTGGTGTGTCCAATGCCTGATATTTTTTTTTTATGGTTTCTGAGTTTTTACCCTGTTCCTTTGAAGGGGGCATCATTTCTTGTTTCTTTTGGTTGTCTTGTAATCTTTTATGTACACTGCATATTTTAATATTTAACATGATAACACTGGGATTTAGTACCTGATCTTTCTCTTCCTTAAGTTTGTAGCCAGCTAGTGATTTGGCAATTATTTCCTTGATTCCATGAGCTATTAAGAATAAACTGACCAATATAAAATGCCTTCCACAGTATTTGCAAATTTTCTCTGTTTCCTTATGCTTTCCTCCTGTATTTAGCTCTTCTTCCAAGAATACCAGCTTGAGGTGAGCACACAGAGTCCTCTGTCTTTTCTTAGCATATATCTTATCCTGAACATGCACTTGTGGTTTTAGGAATTGCCAAGTTAATAAGTATCTGAATGTCTCCTCTAATTCCTTTCAAATATACATTTGGGTTCTCCATGTGCCAGCTGGGCCCTGAATCTCAATGGAGTTGCAACACCTACTCTCCAGTTCATTGGTCTCACTCAGGACAACTAACATGAAGGTGATGATGCACAACTACCATACCAAGGAGCTGAGAGTGTCTACAACTGCAAGCAAGAAAGTTTCATCGATCAGCCCTATGAGATCACAGTCCCCTCTCAGTTAAAAGTGGAGAATCCTTAGAATTGAGGAATGAACTATGGACTAAATCAGACTTACTGTTGTTCTACTATAGAGTTATTGTGA
This sequence comes from Cabassous unicinctus, assembly GCA_029593785.1. Taxonomy (NCBI): domain Eukaryota; kingdom Metazoa; phylum Chordata; class Mammalia; order Cingulata; family Chlamyphoridae; genus Cabassous; species Cabassous unicinctus. Next base: position 3,964 of record JAQZBX010070166.1, read on the forward strand.
TTCTAGCAATGGAAGAACTTATATAAATGGTATGGAGGCAGTGGCTACTGGAGTTTCTGAGGGCAGGGAGAGGGAAAACAGGTATCATACAGGGCCATTTTTGGGACTTGGGAATTATCTTGAATGACATTGCAATGACAGATTCAGGCCATTATAAACCTTGCCATAACCTACAGAACTGGGTAGTAGAGTGTATAAACTACAAAGCAAACTTTAATCCATGCTTAGTGGCAATGCTCCAAAATGTGCTCATCAATTGAATCACCTATATGTATTGTGACATTTGTATAATTTAAGCATCATTAAAAAAATAAAAATAAATAAAATAAAAACTTAGTTTATAGCATATATATACAAACATTTCCTGCATCCTGAGGGCTCTTTGTGTCTTGAAGACAGTACTCTTTTGTCCTAGACTGGTGTGATTTGATTGTCTCTTACACTGCTTTCTCTTTTGTATGCTGCTTTTTCCTGCAGGCAAGATCAGAGAAAGCAAGCCTTAGGTAAGCATCCTGTTTTAAACCTTCAGTAGATTTGCACCAACATACAAGCATCCCAGTATGTTCATTGGAGTGACATTTCTCCCTACTGAACAAGTCCAGGGACCCACAGTGAGAGCACAAGCCAGATCCTCTATATGCCTAGGATGGTTTGGATGAGGGTCCAGCAAATGTTTCATGTGTTTCTCTTACTGTTTTTTTTTTTTTAATTTCATTATTTATTTTTAGTGTTTTAAAGAACAATGCAGACATCTGGGCACTTCAGATCCAAATATGTCAGAAAACATCTCTAAAAAGTAAGAATATTTTCTATGTAATCTCAATAACATTATCACAACCAATGAAATTAATAATTATTATTTAATATCACCTAATGGTCAATTCTCAGATTTCCTCATTTATACCACAAACATCTTGTCAACTGTTTTTCAAACCAAAATTATATCAAGGACCATACACTGTGTTTATGTCTCTCTTGTGTCTTTTAATATTAAACATATCTACTTTGATCATATATACCAAAAACTAAATTCATCAACTGATTCCCTTCTCTCAAATTCCTATCTTGTCTATTATTATTAAAGCAATCTTTTTTTCTACACCTCCTTGGCTTGAAACCTTGAAATTATTGTTAACTTCAAATAATAATATTAGATATTCTTAATTGTTGGTATGACAAATTGATTTAATTTCTGTCTTTAAATTCTTCTTCTGCATTTATTTTATATCTTTTTAATGCTTTTAAACTATCTTTTTTTTATTTTAAAGGAGAGTTAGATTATATAAATGTTACATAAAAAATGTAAGGGATTCCCATATGCCCCACTCCCTATACCTCCATCACTTTCCCACATCAACAGCATAATTCATAAGTGTGGTACATTTGTTACAACTGATGAACATATATGGAAGCACTGCTACTAACCATGGATTATAGTTTACATTATAGTTTACACTCTGTTCTACACAATTTTGTAGGTTATGACAAAATATACAATGTCCTATATCTGTCACTGCTATGTCATGTAGAACAACTCCCATGTCCTAAAAATGCTCCCATATTACACCTTTAATCTATATATTTTTGCCCTGTTATTGCAATTATCTCTTTTCTAGAGCTCTGAGTAGAAGGCTCTGGCAGTTTTTCCTAGCAGTTCAATCTATGTTTTACTAAAACTCTGAAGCATTCTACACTGTTATCTTGAGTGACCAGAATTTGACATTTAAAATATTTTTTTCTTGAAATCCTATATATATGAGTTGAATTGCTGGGTTATATATTTACTCTATGTTTAACTTATTCAGAAACTGCCAGCAAACTCTTTTCCACTGTGGCTGAAACATTTCACATTCCTATTAGCAATTCTAAATTCTCCACATCTTTATCAACATGTTTATTATTTTCCAGAAATCAGGAAGTGTGTGTCATCCAATTTTTCCTTTTTCAAAACTGATGTTTTTTTCTATTCAGTATTTCTTGAAATTATGAATGAATTTGAGGATCAGTTTTTTCCTCTTCTGCCAAATAGACCATTGGATAATTACATTGAATATATACAACAGTTTGGGTTTTATTGCCAACTTAACATTATTGTCTTCCAATCCATGGTCATGGGATGTATTTTTATTTATTTAAGTCTACTTTCAGCAATGTTTAACTGTTTTCCATGTGTGGAGTTTTCACATCCTTGTTTAAATGTATTCTCAGGTATTTTATTTTTTGGATGCTATTGTAAATGGAAATTTCTTAATTTCCTTTTGTTTTTCTTTTTTTTTTCTTGGTATATAGTAACGCAACCTATTTTTGCATGTTGAACTTGTACCTTTGCAAATTTGCTAAAGTCATTGGTTGTATCTATGAAGTGTTTTGGAGATTTTTTGGTATTTTCTATATATGAGATATCATCTAAAATTAGAAACAATTTCACTTATTCCCTTCCAATTTGGCTAAGTTTTCTTTACATTTGTTGCCTAATTTTACTGTTTCAAATGCCCAGTGCAATATTTATTAGCAATGAAGAAAACAGTTGTTCTTTTCTTTTTTCTGATTTTAGTTATGATTTCACACTTTCACCTTTGTGTATGATGTTTGGTACAGACTTTTCATAAATGCCCCTCGTCATATTGACGAAGTTCACTTTTATTTGTAGGTTTCTGAATCATTTTTATGAAAGTGTGCTTTTTTCTTTTTGTGAATCAGTTAAGATATTCATGTGTTTTTCTTTGTTTTATATATGTGTTCAATTACATGTTTGTATTTATTTATTTATTTTTACAAAGAACTGCCATTGAATTCCTAGAATAAGTTATATCTGGGTATGGTGTATAATCTCCTTAATATGCTGTTTGTGTTTACACTGTATATTATTGAAGAGCTTTAAATACATATTCATATGGGAAATTATTAATTTTTGTTTGATATCTTTAACTGGCTTTGATATAAGAATGAAGCTGGTCTCATGCAGTGAATGAGTGTGTTCCTTTCCTTTCTAAATTTGATAGGGTTTGAGAAATATTAGAGTTAATTATTTTTTTAAATGTTTGGTAAAATTCAATAGTGAATTTATCTGACCTACACTTGTTTGTTGGCAGTTTGCTGTTGGACCAAACGTTCTGTCCTAAAGGGTTAGAAATGATTGAACGTCCGAGAATGAATACATGTTGAGAAAATAAGGAGACTAGAACAATGCAAAGAAGTAGAGTGCAACAATGTATTTGATTATTGAGCTCTTCCACTGTCAACTTTTTATTACTTCGAGTAATGTTGGTTAGAAACTGAAAGGACCTAATGCTGGAGAGTATGGCTCCATTGCCTTCTATAAATGAGGTTTGGTAACAATTTATTGAGAGTTACTTCTCCTGGCTGATCTTATACAATTGGGGACTCCAGATGATGCCTTTACTGGAGCACAGCCATTTTGTTTCTGATTGAACAGCCTGTAGGGGAGTTTATTTCCTGGTGAGAATAAGACAATTAAATGCTTTGGAGGGAGATTCTGTGATACATGCAAGTATCCTTTTCTATCAGCATTGTATTTGTCCAGGGCCTTTTGATCCCTTCAAGCTGTTTCATTTGTAGTACCATTAAGATTGTGGTGGGTGATTTTCTCTCTCTTTATTGTGCTATATTCAAATGCTTAAGTGTTAAAACTCTTGGATGTGTGTGTTATGCCAGATTCTTTCATACTTTGAAATAGCATTTGATATTTCAGCCCTAAAGATATTAAGAAAAAAGAATATGGAGATTTCCATAGTGGAGTCTCCCTTTATAAGCAGCATTGAGTATCTCTAAAAGTGCTTCCTAATCAGACCTGAAAGTTGTAGACAAATTAATCACATCTTTGTAGAGAGGGTTACATTATTCCCCAGATAATGTAAGGAGGAAATACTTTAGGAGGGGATTTTAAAGACTTTCTCCTATTTCTAGGGCTTTAGCATATGTGATAGTTAACTTTGTCTCATGGTGGCAATGCTATTGTGCACAGTTGCTTGTTCAAACATTTGTCTAGATGTTGTGAATTTATTTGTCTATGTATTAATAACTGCAATCAGTTGTGTTTCACTAAATATTACACTCAATGATGCAGATGGGCCTCATTCAATCAGTAGTAAGTGTTAAGAGCAAAAATTGGTTTTTCTAGTAAAGAAGAAATTTGGCCTCAACTACAACATTGACTTTGGTATGAGCTTCCAGTCTCTTGACATTGCATAAGAATTTCATACTTAAGACCGTAAAACCAACAAATGCCTGAATTTCTAGCATGCAGGCCTACCTATGAATTTCAGTTTTGCAAACCCCACACAATTTTGTTAGTCAATTGCTTAAAAGAAATCTCTCCCACTCCCATTCTGTTTCTTCAGAGGATCCTAATTGAAGCATAAATTGGTACTGAGAGTGGTTCTTGAGGAAAAGACTTACAAATCAATTTTCTGAATGGTTTCTCATGTTTATGTAATTGGTTATTCGATATGATTAAATTTAAAGTCACTAATGACTATTTTCAGAGGTAAAGATGACTTTGATATTCTTTGGCATAATGTGGCAATAGAGATAGGAAACTATCACCATTGGATATTCCTAATCAAATAGTAGTAAGAAGCAAGTTTCTGGGTGACCATTTATTTCAAAACTTAGATTATTTTGTCAAACTAATGAGTATAATGAGTCTGGCTGTTTGCTTATAATTGCTATGGAGAAAGAAAAGGATAAGATCAAGACTTTCAATTCCCAGTAGTTTAAAATTTCTTTATATGACTTGTAAAAAACAGTTATCTCTTATAGCTGCAGAGTTGAAATTTCTGAAAGTAAATCAGAGTTTCACCCTATGAGAAGGTGATTTATAACACAAATGGATTACTTAATTTTGAAGGGTGTCTAATGTTAAAGTAAGTACTTTGCCTGGGAAGGAATGGTCCTGAAATTGGAATATAAAGCAGATGCTGTTGAAGATGGTGATATTGTAATCCTAAATTCTGCTGGAGCTTTTTTGCAGTAGAGACATCCCTTCCACCTCTGTCTGAGGAGATTAACATTGCTTTTCCTGAGAATACTATAATGATCTATCCTGATGTAATTGCCTTGAAACACACTGTACTCACCGCTGATTCTCTTCTACACCCAACTCCATCAACCCGCTCTGCCTTAGAACTAAAAGTAGATTGCAGACTCAGGAAACCCTGGAAGACGAGAGGTACAAATTGTGACCAATGATGAGGTGCACTACACTACAATAAACTGCATTAGTTTTCCAATTTATATGCAAAGAAATCTGGGAAACACAGGCAGAACTCTATAGTAAGATGTGAGATAAAGTTTGACAAGTTGGATTTATTGATGTTATAACCAAAAAAATAAGATATATTTTTGTTCAAAAGAAAATACCATTAATGGTGATAGCTCTCTGAATTATAACCTTGACATATGTTAGCTCTTTTAAGTAGCGAGAAGCAGATATCTGTAACTATTGTAAATTCACTGAATTGTAACCCAGATGCCTTGTTTCTTTAATAGTGATGCTATGTTTTGAAATAGCATAACCTTACCTCATAAATGGACAGTAAGGAGACAACTGGTTACTGGCCCTGCTGGTATTACTTTGCCTTGCTTGCAACCTAGAAATGAGGTGTCTTTGCTCGTGGCCCCCCTGAAGTCAGGTGATTTTTCACATAGCCTTTTATTAACATAAGTCAACACAGAATTGACTACACCAATTTCCTAAGTTATTTTGCTAAACCAAGGCAGTACCAATCAGATTTGGGCTACCTGGCATGCTCAGTAGCCTAAACCTTAAGCCTCACATTAACTAAGCATGTAATCAATCTGCATGTGTTATTGATTAGACCATCTCTAACTTTGTGATCCCACAATACCCTAAGACTGCCTGCACTTGTTTGAATGCTATAAAACACTGAAAGATTCTACAGTTTAGGAAAACTCATTTATGGCCAATACGTCTTCTACTCTCCTTGATGTATGTGGGCAATAAACTCTGACTTTCTTGGAAACTCTGCTGTCACATAATTGCCTCTTCTGTGGGCATCAGGCAGAGAAGACCTACACTGATCATTATCAATGTGGGCTCACTAAGCAGAGATTTTGGATCCAATGTCTTAGTGCTTAGACAAGACTCCAACATTCTCATTGCTTGGTTGGTAAAAAGTTGGACCACATGATGGCCTACTCTAAATGAAGTAGAAATGCTAATATTGCCTAAGTATACTGTTAAAGAAGCTATTCAATGGCATAAAGATATTGGTATGTTAAAGTGTTTATATAATTTGAAACTTGCTCAATCATTATATTAGGGTACAGATGACATAAACTTCATTGTGATTGTAAGAAATAAATATGACAAGGAAGCATCAATATCCTTGACGTGCTCTGTGGTCACTAATCTGTATAATACAATTTAGAGTAGGAATAACTACCCCTGAACTGGAATCCTTAAATGCAATGGATATGATTGGGGCCTGGCATGTCAGGGGACAAATGAAGGTACATAATCTCTTAAGCCAAAGTGATCATGGTTACAATAATGGAGAGCAGAATTAAAGCAATAATCATAAAAATATACTTTAAAGACTTATGGTGTTGGATAAATGCTCATGGTTTCCCTAGAAAAGATATAGATGGGCAGTATACTAAATATTAAAATGATCAGTATAAGTAGAAAGGTTCAATGTCCAGGGAACAGAAGTATAATTTAAATTAATAAAACAGAGAGTTATGGTCCATTAACCAATTTCCAGACTTGAGAGAGTTGATAGACCCTGGATCTTTGGAACAAAGGTCAATCCTCTTGAAGATGGCTTTGATACACTGCTAAAAAATTTATGATAATCTTATTCTAAGCCTTCCACAAAGAGAAGAGTGGTCTTTACCGGGGTGACTGCAAATTTGAGAAAAGGAAATAATTGGACACTTGGAGATAACTGGACACTGTCTTTGAAGTGACATTAATTTCAGGAGACCTAAAACATCACTGTGGTCTACCAGTCAAAGGACCGGTTTTAGAGGTCAAATGAAGAGTATAGTTTAAGTTCAGGTCCATGTCATACTGTAGCCAGTTGATCCTTCAAACATTTTGTGGTTATTTCACCAGTTCCAGGATGTATTATAGGAATAGAAATAATAAGCAATAGGCAGAATCTCCACATTCATTTGCTAAACTCTGGAATTAGGGTTTTGATTGTGGGAAAGATCAAATAGAAGTCACTAGTGCTGCCTTTCTCTAGGAAAATACTTTTAAGTAAAATAAAATGGCCACCTGCATTGTTCACTGCTGGGATAGAGCCCTTTACTGAGAAGGGTTCTCAAAAAGAAAATGAAATATATGTTATAGGGATTCTAATAACACCTGGTGAAAAAACTACCTTTGGCCCAGTAGATAAGTATACCACACTAATTAATGTATTTCCCCACTAAACTTTGTAACACATCTCTATATAAATGGAAACTTAATGTCAGCCTAACAGAACGTTTCCTCACTTGCTTCTGCATTCATCTTATATGAGCATCTCCTTTCTAACCAGTCAGGGGAGGACACTTTTACTGTCTGAATAGGATGTTGCATAATTCATAAATCACTAAATAAAGCTGCATGATCTTGAACTACATGATTTTCCTTTTCTTTTATCGTTAGAAAAACGAAAGTAAGACCACATTCATTGCACATTCTTTGACAAACTGGAGATTACTGCCATCATCAAGGACCTAAAGAACAAAGGGTAGGAGATTACCATAATATCCCTATTCAATTTGCTTAATTGGTCTATACACAATGCAGATGGTTCTGGATGATATGCAGGCAACACACAAAAGTGGACAGTTGCAAAACTACAGTCACTTTCTGGGACATCCCTGAATGAGATGGGTGAAAAGTAATCAACCCAGTAAGCATCTGTTTTTTCATTTTTCATAGAAGGGTAGATTTGTCATTATGTAACAATCCATAGTCTCGGGTAATGGTTTGGATGGGTAGTCATGGACTTAGAAAGAACATAATAGGAAACTTAGAGAAAAGGAGACCTAGGGAAGCATTTATGAAGGTAGACCTTTCTGAATAAGCATAAACATGAAGATATTTGTGTCCCATGTGAATATTCACCAAATCATGACCTCAGCAGATGAGGATTTTAATTATCAACTGTACAAGAGGATCCTTTTTGTGGATACCAGTCAGCCTCTTAACCTAGCTACTCCAGTCATTAACCAGTGGGTTTATGAACAAAGTGGCCATTGTGGTCAGAATGAAGGTTATTCATAGATAAACCAACATAGATTTTCACTCAGCAAGGCTGAGAAAGCTAGAGGCACTGCTGAGTGCCCAATTTGAAGCAGGTTGGTTACAACAGACTGCTTCCACCATGTAGGAAGCAGGTTATTCTCAATGGAATGCACACATTCTGAATACAGAGTTTTCTTGCTTGCTTACAATGCTTTGCCAAAACCACCATATGTGGACTTACAAAATCTCTCATCCAGTTTTGTCGTATTCTGTACACCATTGCTTCTGACAAAGGAATTCATGTCAAAAAAAATGCAATGTGGCAACAGGCCAATGGACATTGAATTTGTCTTACCATATTGCCTAACATTCTGAATCAGTGGCTTGATAGAATGATGGAATGGTCTTTTAAAGACTCAGTTTCAGTGGTTGGTAGGTAGTAAAATCTTTCAGGGCTGGGGCATGTTTTTCAGGAGTTTGTATATGCTCTAAATTGGCATCTGATATATGGTGCTGTTTCTCCCACAGACAGGATTCATGGGTCCAAGATCAAGAGTTTGGAAATAGCTGTGGCACTGCTCAATATTAAGTCTAGTTTCTGTGTTTGCTGTCCTAGCATTCTTTTTGCCAAAGGTAGGAATGCTTCCAGCAGAAAACAGAGTAATGATTCCCTTGAACTGAAAATTAAGGCAATTACCTAGCCACTTTGAGCTCTTCATGTCTTCAAATCAAAAAGTAAAGAAGGGATTAACTTTATCAGCTGAGATGATTGATCCTGATTGCCAAGGGTAAAAACTGGAGTGTTTTACACTTAGAAGTTAAGGAAAATTATGTTTGGAATATAGGAGATCTCTTAAGGTATCTACTATGAACTGTGATTAAAATCAATAGAAAATTAAAAGAGCCCAATTTAGGCAGAACTACTATTGGCCAAGACCATTCAGAAATAAGGGTTTCTGTCGACAAATAGGGATAGAACAATGAAAAACTGAAATGCTCATTGAGAGCAAAGGGAATATGGAATGCATGGTGGAGAGTCAGGTAGTTATAAAAAGAATCTACAACCACATAACCTGTTGCAAAAATGAGGATTGTAATTTTTCAATATTTCTTCTTTTCTTAAAGATAGCTTTTTTTAAAAAAGATACTTTGATTACATAAATGTTACATAAAAATATATAGGGGATTCCCGTATGTACCACCCCCAACCCCTCCCACACTTTCCCACATTAACTACATCATTCATTAGTGTGATGCATTTCTTACAATTGGTGGACACATTTTGGAGCATTGCCACTAAGCATGGGCTACAGTTTACATTGTAGTTTACACTGTCTCCTGCACAATTTTATAAGTTATGACCAGAAATATAATGATATGTATCTGTCATTGCAATATCATTCAGGACAATTCCCAAGTCCTGAAAATGTCCCCATATTACACCTGTTTTTCCTTCTCCTTCCCCTCAGAACCTCCACTGTCCACTTCCTCCACCAAAATGACATAAGTTCTTCCATTGCCAGAATCACAAGTCTATACTAGAATACCAGTAAGTCTACTCTAGTCCATTGTTCATGCCACAATCTTGAGTATGCTGGGGTGGTGATGTCCATTCCACCTCTAATTGAGAGGGGACTTAGATCCCATGGGGCAGATGGATGGGACTATCTTTCTTGCAGTTGCAGACTCTCTCTGTGCCTTGGGATGGTCGTTGTCCATCATCATCTCCTTGTTAGTTGTCTTGGGCAAATTCAATGACCTGTAGAGTAGGTGATGCAGCTCTGTTGGGATTCAGGGCCCAGCTGGCACATGGACAGCCCAAAGATTTAAGTCTCTTGGACATACACTTATTAATTCTAGCACTAAATATAGGTTCAAATAGAAGAGGTAAAAGAGCCATGTGTATGGAACCCACAACTGAGTCCAACTCTGTCACACTGGGGGGCATAAGTTCCCAAGTAGGACCCAATGGTAGGGCCACATCCTCCTGAGCTCTCTGCTCAGCCTATAGTGTCTGGATGTCTCCAGTATTTGAGGCAATATATACTTTGTAAGTCAATGATATCCTGCTGAGATGTGCATAACATAATCTCTGGAATGACCTCCTGACTCACTTTGAAGCCTCTTAGCCATACATACTCATTTGTCTTTACCATTTCCCCCTTTTGATCAATGTCTTTTTCCACTTGCATTGCTAGTTGTTTCTTGGTAGTAATCCCTCTGTGCCAGGGAGGTTCATCCCAGGAGTCATGTCCCACACTGAGTGGAAGTTAATGTATTTATATGCTGAGTTTGGCTTAGAGAAAGGCTTCAGTATTTCTTAATTTTGTTATTAATATGTGTTTGTGTATAATATCTTTGTTTTTTTCCCTTTCCTTCTCCTAATCACATGACATAAGGTATATTAACCTTATAACATAGCATTAAATACAAGATACAAAGGACAAAGTGGATCATATTCCAAAAGGATTTGAATCTTCTTCTGGGCAATGTGTACTGGATTTTCAGTTTTATGCAGGATAGTAGTATTATGTTAGATGGAAGTATGGCTTTCTTTGAAGATTAAGCATGAATAAAGAAATGTGAATATGTGTAAAGTTTACAAAGGATGAATGAATTCAACTTCTATTCTGTGGTACCCAGTCATTTTGTACAAGATGTTGCTGTGAAGATATTATGTAGAGGTGATTAACATCTCCAATCATTTAATTTCAAGTAAAGCAGAATGCACATATCAATGTGGATAGGTTTCATTCAATCAGTTGGATTTTTATACACTCAAAACTCTATGAAATATTGTCCTATGTATTTCAGTCTACCAGCTCCCACAATTATGTGAGCTAGTTTCTTAATGTAAATCTCTTTATACACACACACACACACACACACACACACATGCACACACAGCCTAATGGTTCTGTTCTTCTGGTATGTTATTATGATGAACCCTGACTAATACAACATGGCTAGATGTGGTGATTATTTCCTTATCAGAATTAACTAAATCATTGTATGTGATCATGGCCATTTGAGCTTTCTAAACCAACCTCCAGGTTCCATTGTTCCTAAGGTATTTGTGGTGGATTGAATTATGTACTGTGACAAAAGACATGTTCTTAATCTTCATCTGCATTGCTTTGGGTGTGAACATATTTGTAAGTATCATCTTGAACATATTATGGTGAGTTAGGAGGCCGACTCATTTGTGAATAGAATCTTCAAAAATCTTATTTAGTTGTGGAAAATTGAAATTAGGTGGGTCTTAATCCATATTACTG
>JAQZBX010070167.1:0-15457 GCA_029593785.1 Cabassous unicinctus
GAACAGCTTATTATGATCAATAAAGCGAAGCCTTCCAGCCGTTGCAGAGCCAAAAGCTGGCTCAAATGCCTCTGCGGTGGACATGGAGCATGACCGCTATCCTTCTCCAGCACGGCACAAGGCCCCAGGCCAGGAAACGCTCAGAAACAGGCAAGAGGCCCATCCTGATTCCTCTCTGCAGATGAACCCCAAAGCGCTCTCATCCTGCTAGATTTTAGTATCCCAAATATATGGTAATTAATTTACTGCAGGCTCTTAATTCATAAATGGGTCAAATAGAGCCTTCCATGGCTTTTGGCAACTAACCCTTACGAAATTATGGTGACTGGAAGTTTGTTCAAGTGCTGCCCATAAGTCAACCCCTTCAGCTTGTGGAGTTCAATTAGAGTTCTTAGCCTATTGTGTGCCCTAAAGCTTCAAAGAATTTACTCTTCATGCATTTTCCATTGCCAAAAAAGAAAAGCTGGCAAGGAAACAATACCTAGGATGTTGATCCAGGCATTACCAAGAAATTTTAAAACTTCAACTATCAGTACACAAAGGCCTCCACTTTGGGACAAATCTCAATCAACTATAGGAGGCTAAGATTAACCTAATTAATGATGGCAATCTGCATCATAATGAAAGTTCTGACCATGATAGGCTCCTGCACATGTAATCTGAATAGACTGGGGGCTTAACCCAAAGGCCAGAAAGAATACCTGGGAGACCCACTACACCAGACTGTCAATGCCCACAGCCAGAATGACAGGCAAGGCCAGGCATGCAACCTGTCAAAGGAGTGAGGTTGACTAGCATTTTCCAAGGTTCCGCATTGGTTAGCTGATCCGTGTGTTTTCTCTGCGTACCATCTATGTCAGGTGGGGCAAATGATAGCTCTGCCCAGGGCTACTGCGCCAAAAACTTGTGCTCTGTTGTTTCTGCCCCTACAGGTAAGTGATTGGACCTCATTCTCCTTCCCATGGGAGGTTCTGTGGTTGTCCTCAGATATGAAAAAGGATTGGTGTATTTTCCCAAGAGTACACCATTAAGTCAGAAATATCTCAGGCAACAAATCTCCATGTCAGTCTGCAAAAGAAGAATTCAGTCCTGCCAGTTCTGTAAACATCCCAGCCTTTCCTGTTACTGTGCAACAGACTTAGATGAAGGAGCAGGAAAACAATTCGACTGTGAGCTACTGCCAGGGAGGCCACGGCTCTAAATCTCCTTGAAGCTGAAAACAAATTAGCAGCTTTGCCTGCATCAAGCTGGCCATCTGAAAGAAGGCTTCTTTTCACTGCAGCATTACAAACTGTGCTCCTCTAAGATAACACATTTAAGGATATGAAAACGTTTCCTTCAGCTTACTGTCTGTCACCTTATTGACTCGACAGAACAGCGTGTGACCCACACAACAAGCGCCCTTGGAGTGCCCAAGCCAGGGGCAGGGCTACCAGGGGGAGGGGGGCGGAGGAGGGAGCAACTGCTTTTACAGTTGAAGGACAAAGTTGTGGGTGTTATAAGGACAAAGACATGGGTTAACTTGACCTCCTTTCTCTTCACAAGACAACACAGTTTCATTGGGAGCTGCCCAGGTATTTGGCACAGGGATACATCAGTGAAAAAGACAAAAATCTCTGCCTCAGAATGAGATATAAATGTGATGTTTATAATAATTTTTACAGTCATTTAACTCAAGGAAGGAAAGTAAGCACTCTTCATTCTTCTAAAGTAGATTTAAAGTATTAAAGGATGGTCAAGTAAGAAAGGGATGAGAGTTTTGTTAAAAAATATTGAAAGGAATTTGAAAAATCAGCATAGTGAACAACTCAGGTTGTTGAGTAAGGCTGAAATGAATAGAGTTCAAGTACAAAATAATGATCTGACAAGCAAGGGACAATTCCAGTTTTCTAAGGGAGTAGGGCTGTGATTAGGAGAGAGTATATCAAATCCAAAAGCTACGGAATTGGTTTTTATTTTATTTAATTTTTAAATAACCAATTAGCAGACAAAAATACAGTTTTATGTTAATAGAATTTTCATTTCTATGCTGGCTGTTTTAAGTTACCACATCTATAGTCAGTCTGAAACCCACACAAAACTAAAGCTACATTTGTAAAAAAACAGACCAAGTAAATCATGACAACAGTGAATTGAAATGACTTGATCCCTCTATTGAAGAAAAGTAATAATCATGATGGTACATTCCAAATTGAATGAATTTCCCTCAATTTCAGATGATGAAATAAATGGTAGCTACAGAGAAATCTCAACAAAGGAATTTAAGGCTCTCTAAGAGTCTTCTCATCTGTAAAACGGGGATGATAATAATATAGACACTAAAAGACAGGAAGACTAAGTCAAAGTTCATATAATGGAGAGTGAAAGCTTTAACCTTTTTCTCCTGACTTGGCTCCAAGAAAGTTCATAACCATGAAATTAAAGGTGGCCTTTCTGGGGGAAAACTGATCAAAGCAAGAAAAAAGGCATACCTTTTGCCACAGCTGGGGGGACCCCCTGGTGAAATGACCCTTTCAAATCTCCCTATACCATCAACAAGTTCCACCCAATCATGTGGAACTTCAAACCAGCTCCTTAGCACATCTCATAGACACAGACAGCCAAGGATCATCAGGCATTTGAGGAAAGTCTTCAAAACAAAATACAGCAGCCAAAACAAACAAAAAGGAGCTTGGAGAAATTAGAAACAATGCTGGGGGAAGGGGGGCATTGCAGGAATTTCCTCAGAGAAATGCATTCATGGAACTAGAATCTAAGGCCATAGAAAAGGAAACAATTCCGGTAACAAAAACAAACAAACAAACACACAAAAAAAGCTTTTATAAATGAGAAATGTATGAGAGCAGAAATTATTTTCTCAGCATAAAAATTGAAAGTAAAGCTTAGAAAATCTCCCCAAAATAGAAAATATATAAGCACATCTACAAACCAGAGTTTTGAGAAAGGAGAGAAAAGATCACAAAAGTAGAGGATTAGTACAGGAGGTTCAAATCTGTCAGTTAATAGGGGCTGCTGTAACAAAGTACTGCAGACTATTTGGCTTAAAGAACAGAAATTTATTGTTTCAGTATTGGAGGCTGGAAGTCTGAAATCAAGATGTCGGCAGAGCCAAGCTTCCTCTTCAAGGGACGAATCCATTCCATGCCTCTCTCCAGGTTCTGGTGGGTGGCCGGCAATCCATGGTAATCCTTGGCTTGTGGCAATAAAACTCATCTCTGCCTCCACCATATAGCATGCAAGCTCGCGCTCTCTCTCTCTCTCTCTCTCTCTCTCTCAGTCCTCTCCTTATAAAGACACCAATCATATTGACTTAGGGCCCACCCTAATCCACTTTTGCCTCATATCTTAACTAATAATGTCTTCAAAGAGCCTCTTTACAAATAGGATAACATTCACAGGACTAGGGGTTAGGACTGGAAAGTGTCATTTGTCACGGACACAATTCAATCAATAACAACATCTGCATAAAAGGAGCCACATCCATCCCCCTGACTTACTTCTAATGAGTAGAATAAATGGCAGAAGTGATATGCTGTGACTTAAAAGATTAGATTGTGAAAAGCTCCAGCTTTCACGCTCGTGGCTTTCACGCATGCAAGCAATCCAGGCGTGCCCTTTCCTGGATTGCTTGTATTGGGGAAGCAAGCTGCTATGTTGTGAGGAGTCCTATGGAGAGGCCCATTTGGCACAGCAAGGAACTGAGGCCCCCGGTCCAACAGCCTGTGAGGAATTAAAGCCTGCCAACAACCACAGTGCGGATCCTTCCATCCCAGTCAAGTCTTCAGATGACTGGAGCACCAGATGACAGCTTGACTACAAATTCATGAGAGAATCTTAGCCAGAAGCACCCAGCTAAGTTGCTTCCAGATTCTTGACCCACAGAAACTGTGAGATAGTATGTATTTATCATTTTAAGGTACAAAATTATGGAGTAATTTGTTATGTAGCAATAGACAACTCATACATTACTATATACCTATAATGGGTAGTGGTAAAAATATATCTGTGGTTGTTTTTTAGTTGTTGGTTCTTTTTGAAGTTGTGTGTGTGTGTGGGGGAGCTTAAATCATTATCTTCCATAAGAAATGTTCTGGCTTTCTTGTGGCTAAATTAAATGCCACACAATGGGTTGGCTTAAACAATGGGAGTTTATTGGCTCGCAGTCTTGAGGGTAGAAGTCCAAATCAAACAAGGCATCATCAAGAAGATGCTTTCTTCCCGAAGAATGGCATCTTGGGGCTGGCTGCTGGCGATTCTTGGTCCTTGGTTCCTCTCCTACATGGCAATGCACATGGTGGCCTCATCTGACCCCTTCCTTCTCTTCCAGATTCCATTGACTTTCAGCTTCTGACTGCTCCCATTGGCTTTTTTTCTCTCTGCCACATTCTCTTTAAGGCTTTTTTTCCTCTCTGTGAAGGCCTATAGTAATGGGATTAAGACCCATTCTGATTCAGCTGGGCCACACCTTAACTGAAGTAAACTTGTCCAAAGGTCCTATTTACAAGAGTTCACACGGGTAAGAATGGATTATGTTTAAGAATTAAGAAGTTGGGGGACGGATGTGGCTCAGATGGTTGGGCATCCATCTCCCATATGGAGGGACCCGGGTTCAATCCCGGTGACCTTCCGGTAAAAAAAAAAAAAGAATTAAGAAGTTAACACGAAATATTCAAAACTGAAAAAATAAATCAAGAAATAACCATATAAATATGTGTTTTTTAAATATGGTTTAAAATACCAGCTCCTACAGTCATAAAAATGTGCTTTTATCAATTGTAACAAATGTTTCATACCTATGTTAATAATAGGGTGGTAGAAGGGAATCCTGTATTTTATGAATAATTGTTCTGTAAACCCCCAACTTCCCTAATAAAAATTAGAACAACAACAACAAAAAAAAAAAAACAGCTAAAAGAATTTAAAGTTGCCTCTGTAAAGTAGAAATTGGGTGAAGGGAAAGGTAGAATGGGAAACTACTGTTTGGGTGGTTTTTTAAACTATATTCATGTAAAACTTGAATAAAGTTTAGAAAGAAAATTAAACCACATAATGTGTTATCACTCATGCATCCATTAAATTCACCATTTCATGGTGGTGATCTTTTGGGTATTTTAAGGAGTCTAATACAAGATACAAACAAAGTATCACAAGGAACAGTTAAAGTTTGTGCAAGGATATTAGACCAAGGGCTCGAAAACCTGATTCATAGGAATCTTAACACAGAATGTCTTTAATGTGCTCATTCTTCCTTAGAGGCCGTCAGAGCATAAAAGAAATGTCAACCTAGTCAGACCAGACCCCACTTTACCCGTACAAATGCTAATTGTTCAGTAAATGAATTGAGTAAATAGTCCTAGAAATAGATCCATTTTTGGAGACTCTCAAGTCATGCCTATTTTTTCAACAGGATTGGCACTAACCTAGAGAGTTATTTAAAGGTAATGCCATCACAGCCAACTCTTCACTAAGCATTTTCTACAGAATCCCTTAAGTCTAAAGTGATTCTGGCATGAAGAATACCCTAAGATCTTCGCACTTCTTTGCTATCCAAACTTCAAGTATCTTTGAGAGATGTACTCCAAACCCCTCATTTTACACATGAGGAAAGTAAGGCCCAGGGCCAAGGGAACACAGCTAGATGACGAAAAAAGTGAGACTATGGCCCAGTTCTCTTGACATCTATTTTTTTTCCACGGTTCTTGTTTTCCCTCATACCTTATCAAGCTCCCCCATAAATCCAAAAGCATTTCTGAATTACATCATGTTGTCTGGCTTGTATAAAATGTTAGCCTTCACAGTGAACAGAGGATAACATCAGCAAAAGCAGAGAAGGCAGCAGGAATAACCAAAGGGAACTTCATTAGGTGTGTGTGTATTTTAAATATATAAATATAAAACAAATGAGGATGGTGAGAAGTGGGTGTTTCTAACAAATCATATAGCTTTCCTTTTCCTGTTAACTGGTTTCCCCCTCTCTTAAGACCAATACACTACAGTAAATGCAAAGTTACAACAATCACTCCACACACTTTGTTTTAATTGGATTTCCTCATGGAGATATAACAACTCTTGGGGGTTTCTCAATAATCTCCTTTTTAAAATCTGCTAAATGGATAGATATTAGGACATTTCAGCCAAAAAGATTAAGAAGAATTTTTAATCAAAATATAACAGACACCTCTTGCTTTATGCACTCATGCCCTTCTAGGTCTTAATAAACACAATATTTGTTACGAAGTAGAAAATGCAACTTTTGCTTGGTTATCACAGTGCATTGTAAAGGAGTCTAATTTCTCACATGCTCTTTTAGTTATATACTGACACTCAAGACACTTTTCACTCTTCAAGTAGCCAAAAACCAAAAAGAAGTTCATGTACAATAGCAGAAAGGCTCTGACTGCTTTCAAGTCAATTTAATCTTTTTATAAATATTTTTATTTGGGGCTCTAATCAATTGTTTTATGTTTATCAACTGGCCTGGCACTCCTGATACACCTTTGTCACTTTTCATTAATGATCAGAATGAAATAAATGGGAGAATAACGTCAAGCACTGAACCATCACAAATGGAAACTACCAGATGCACGGGGTGAAAGAACAACCTAAAATGAGGCACTCCGACAATTTATGCAGAGTAAATGTACGTTAAATTCAGGGTTGCACACTCCTTGGTAGAGTATCTGCACATCCTTTTGCTCAAGTATAGTGTAAAGTCTGATCTACTGTCCAGGAGTGGTCAGGCTGGGAACGCAAATCTGGAACAATACTTATCAAGGAGCCTGAATCCAGTCCTGGCTTAGCTACCTGACTCCTCAGAGGAAAAGCCCAGCACAGCCAGGCCCACTTTATACTCAAACCTGGAGCTGGCACATGTGGGCAAGAAGACTAGATACCTCCCAAGTCATCAACGAAACTACTGAAATTTTGTGGCTTTTGATTCTCCTTTAGACCTTGCCTTGATTTCTGCACATGTCATATTTTACCCATATCTTACTTTACCCACTATGAGAAAATGAGGATGGTGATGCTAATCAGCCTCAACTAGTTAACAGTCACTCTCAACATATGATGGGCTTTTTTGAAATTCCATACTTGGAAATGTGCTACAGAAACTTGCTAAACTGCAAACTCAAGACTAGTAAGGCTGACGATTATTTAGGAGACATTTAATTCAAGTGCCAGGTATAAGTGAGAAGCCCTACAGGGTACGCTACAGGGACTCTCTACTAAAGAGTAACCTGACTGGTGATTGAGATACTGCTCTACTTTTCAATCACTGAAGATGAATGCGAAGTCAAATATACGTTTAAGTAGCTCACTGCATTTTACTTCTTTGAAAACTGACCCTCCAGTCCCCAAAAATCCCACTGGGTAATTTGTCCTAATATCAACTCACACATTAAAAAAAAAAAAACCCTCTATGAATGTGATAATGCCATTCAGCCCTAGTCAGTCTACCAAGCAGGGGTATGCATGGAACAAACAAATTCAAGATAATGCTGGTTCTTTGCAAAAAAGACTGTCACACCTCAGATCTATGGGCTCCTAACTTGTCTGCCTTTAAGTAGTCACAGAGACTTACTGAACTCAAAGCACCTCCCACATGCTTGCTTCCTACAGCCAGTTCAGTTTATGTTCCAGGAATGCCAATACCTATAATCTCAATTATGTTTTCAATTATGTTTTCATTCATCCATCCCCTAAACACGTCAGCATCCATCCCCTAAATGTTTGTTTCAACAAGAAATAATTTTATATGTGTATATGTGTGAAGCGCTGCTAAGAAGCAGCTAACTGTGTGCACACTATCTGGAACTGGCCAGCTTTTCACAATCTGAAAATCTACTCAGTCTTCTCATGAAGTTCAGGAGAGCAGTGGAAAGCAGCCTTTGTGTTTCCCTTTAAACAAGATGGCCTATACTGCTCAAATGAAATGAGCAAATGTGCTCAGTCGGCTCATTCAACTTGAGTTACTTAAAAAGTTGTCTGTCAACGTGGCTATCAAGACATCTACATGGCAACACACAAACTGTGCAAATGTACATGCTAGTCCCTAAAGAACTGGCGAGACACAGGCTGCCCACTGAGTCAGGAGAACATGTGACACGGTAGGTGGTTGGCTATTTTTTTTCATGTTATAAAATTTACGATTCAAAACTATTTGGGGGGTTGTTTTGTAAAAATATTTGGTGAATATTAAACTTAAAAAACATTTCAATCTATAAGCTGAATTAAGTTCCCACATATCAGTTAAAACTTTAAACTGACAAGCAAATGTTTCTCTTTTAGCATATTTTAAAAATATGCTGGTTAAATTTACACACATACACACTCAAAACTAGGAAAGGCTGATCATTTTTAAGTAGCAACCAGAAATCCAGAAAGGACACATTCCACAAAGTTATCCTATTTAGATGGTCTTATACCTCAGTTTCTCCATAAGAAAAATTAGATTAATTATGGGAGTCTTTTACATAAAGAAGATGCTAAAGAAAAATTAGATGGCATCAACAGAGCAACCTGAGGTTCCCCAGGCAAAAGTGTCCCATTGTTCAGACACATCAAATGTGTCATGTGTCACGTAAAGAAAACAGCCCAAGGAAATACATATGGAGTCAGGTTTAATTATGAAATGATTATATATGTGTGTGTTGTATAGATACAATTGTTTAATTTACTATTCAGTTATAAGCAATTATCAAATGAGCAATAAGGGCCTTGCCTACCTCAGTACTTTTTATCCATCCCTCTTTTAGGTCCCCTGACTAGTTTGTGTTCTATCAGACTTTGCTAGACACTCTGCAATTGTGCCCATAAGCCTAATTCTCCAAACTTTTTTTTGCTGAGAAGGCCTTTTTGAAACTTACAGTAGGCCTTCTCCCATATTACAACTTATTTTCCTTTTGCCAGAGAAAAATTAGCCAGACTTATGTCAGGATAATTCAAGGATTGGGAAAGGGCATTTATGGGAATACTTCGCTAGATACTAATTTTATAAACTATCTGGACAGCTCTTCCTCCTGCCGCAACTATACAGAAGCAGCCACAGAAGAAATGAGACTATGGAAAGAAGTAAATGTTGGAAGTAGGGGGACAGTGCAGGGCTGAGTGTGCCAGGCAAGAATCTGCAAACTGCCCGAATATGTCATAACAAATGATACCTCATAAACAAATCAAAAGACACAAAGATTTTCTACCTGGACCCTGTCCTTTGTCCTTCCTTATACTGAAGGAGCAGAACCCAAAAGAAAGGTGTTTGCAGAGAAAGAAACAGGGTGGCTAAGATTCATTCCGATTCAGAATGGACGTTTGACAAGCTAATTTCTCCTTTGGGTGCTTGGATTCCTCACATCTAAAAGTCTCTAACTTTTTTCACTTGGGGGGAGGGCTGTAAAATGTCCTTCTAGACACAAGCAGAAGTGAAATACAAACTTTTCTATCGTCCAGGTGAAGCCCTCCACAAAGGTGGAGCCCCAACCGTGCTCTCTTGGGAGAAGGGGGGGTCACTTGCTGAACAACATTGATTTTTACTATAAGGAGAAAGTCTCCTTCCCTTTCTATCTAGGGTGGAGTCCTGCATATGGGCACTTCAAGCTATGCATGTGACCTACAACCTCATCCCTTTTGTCATCAGAAGATCAGTGAGCCCAAAGTTGGGGAGGATAAGAGAGTCCCTCTCACATCCAGAAGCATAAGCTAGTAAAATGCTCAAAAAAGCACTATGAGTTCCAGTGCATTAAAAGTGTTTGCATTCTTTGACTTAGCAATTTGATTTCTTTAGAACTGATCCTAGCGTAACAATTTCAAATTCATAAAACAAAACCAAAAATGCCATGAGCAAAGATGCACTATGCAGTGCTATTTATAATTACCTAGGAGGTGGAAGATCATAAATCATTAGAGGAATTTAAATTATATTACCCTTTGGTGTGTCCAGTCAATGAAATATTTTATATCAGTGAAAATACTTCTTAGAATATGTTTAATAATAACATCAGAAATGCTTATGTTTTTTGTTTGTTTTGTTTTGTTTTTAGGAAGTACCGAGGATTGAACCCAGGACCTTGTAAAGGTGAAACAGGCGCTCAACCACTGAGCTCCACCAGCTCCACTGAAATGCGTATGCTTTAATGTTAAGGTTAAAAAAGGAGAAAGTAACATTCAAAAGTGTGCCCACCAAAAGATCTCAACTATGTTTTTTAAAATGCACATTAAAACAGCTAAGAAAGAAGTAAACCAACACATTAAGAGTTTGCCTAGATAGTAAGATTATAGATGATTTGTTTTCCATCTACTTTTGGGTTTTGTTTTTTTTCCCAAATGTCCTAAAATGGCCATGCATTCTTTTATAATCAGAAAATAAAAAAATATTACAGGTATGAAGAAGGATTGATGGAGGGCAGCAAGCCAAATATTTAGTTTCTCCTAGTAAGAGCTAAGTTGGAAGCTGAACTATAAAATATAATCAAGTAACATTTTAATGGGGCAGGTGAACAACAAAGTCAATTTCTAGAACAGTATTTTTCAGATTGTCTAGACCAAACAATTTAAAAGAGGCGTATTCCTGACTGGAAAGCTACACTACTCAAAGTTAAATAGGTATCAAGACCATATCACTTTGTTCCACAAATTTACTCAACATTCAACAAATGTGTACGCCACATTTACTCTGTGCCAGGCACTGGGGATCCAACAGTGAACAAAACAGATGGGATTTGTGCACTTCAGAAGCTTACAGCATAGTGGGGCTGAAAAGGATGGTTTGTATACGTCAACCCTGCTGAAGCTGATTCAATTACTGCTGCCAAAATTTGATGCTAGAACTATAAAGAAATTCCTATCCTTCCGTGCTGACAAACAAAAACTCCAGTTATTGCATCACCTTTTACTCCCTCCTCCCCAAACCAAAGGACACTTTGTAAAGTACGGGGGAGCTTTGAGCCGTGGGAGATAGAAATCCCAAGCACCCTGGAGTGAGTATGAACAGAAAGGGCTCTGAAAGTCGAACAGCCAAGGGCTCGAATTCAGACTCCAAAACTCACCAGGTGTGCTGCCTTGCACAGGTGACTGCCTTCCTAAGTCTCCTTTACTAAAATAGAGATCATGCTATTGAGTTTACTTCAGATCTTGCTTTGAGGATTAAAGGTGATCACTGCCCGGCAAGCACATTCAGCCCAATGCCTGGCCCAGAGGAAGGGCCCAACAGACCAATTCTTTCTTTTAGCATCATGTTTATACATCAAATAAAGAAACAAGTTAAGGGCAAAGATGTAAAAGTCAACAAAATGGGGGCTGCTAAAGGATATGGGATTTCTTTTGGAGTGATGAAAATGTTCAAAAATTGATGACTGTTGTGAATATATATTTTTTAAAGACATTAAATTCTACACTTAAATGGGTAAATTGTATAGTATGTGAATTATATCTTCGTAAAACGGTTATTTAAAAAAATTTTTTTAAGTCAATGAAATACTTCAAACAATATGTCCCGATGGGCTAACAGCTATTCTTTGTAACCACTGTGACCTTTTCCATTTTGTAATTAGCAAATAGATCTTCAGTTCTGTCACTATCATAGTAAGATTCTTTCAAGCTTTTCTTATCTACTAACTTCCTCAGGGAAAAGATAGACAAGCAGACAGGATAATAACACACACACACAAATCTTAAGAAGACAACTTCTTAAATCTTTTACTATTCTTCAGTCCTAGAACAAGCTTAATTTAATTGTTTTACATTCTGTATTCACATATAAGAATAAGCAACTAAACGAGGTAACAAAATGCCTTCACATAGTGAGTTTAAAACTTATTGCCTCATTACTTAACACCTAATGCCACCACTAAAATGTATACAAATGACACAAAGGGACAAATGTTTGGTCCAAAAACATTAAGCTGAATCCTGCCTAATAGCAGCTTATTTTTCACATTGACAAGAGACGAAATGACTATGTTATTACTTTCCAGCAAAACGCACAATCACTCATATACAAATTTTGGCACCATTACCTCATCAGGGAGACATAAAACAGATTATGTCCAAGAGTAGAGCAAAACCCAAGAAAATGGCAAGGACAAGCATTCTCTTTCTCTCTCCTTCATTCAATAAATCTTTACTGAATGTCCACTCTATGCCTATGTGAAGACCCATCCCCCATTTTACTTTCTATATTTTTCTGTGAAGCTAGTAACATTAGCTTCATTAATCTTAACTATTTTGAAATGAATTTTTTGTTTACAATATATATCCTTGAACCGGTTTTATATTTATTTTGAAAAATTTCACCACAGAACTCAGAATAATCAGCGGTAATTATAATGGTGTTTGGGGTTGAACTGTGTCCCCCTGAAAAAGATAAAGTCTTAAGCCCCACAATCCTGTGACTATGCTCTTACTTGGAAACAAGGTCTTTGAAGATGTGATTAGTTAAGATGAGGCCAAACCAGATTAGGGTGGGCTCTAATCCAATATGACTGGTGTCTGATGAGAAAAGGAAATTTGAATACAGACAAAAACAGGGGAGTAGGCCATGTGAAAACAGGGGCAGAGACTGCACTGATGCATCTACAAGCCAAGGAACACAGGGCTGTCGGCGAACACCAGAAGCTAGAAGAGGCAAAGGAGGACTCTACAGGTTTTAGAGGAAGCATGACACCTTGCTCTCACACTTTCACCCTCCAGAACTGTGAGACAATAAAGTTCTGTTGTTTTCAACCATATAGTTTGTGGCACTTTATTATGGTAGCCCTAGGAAATGAAGACAGGAGGTCTAATGGCCCAGCAAATGTACAGATTTGATTTTCTCCTTGGGTTGCCTTTTGCATTTGAACACAGGCAGCTCTTGTGCACTTTGATACAGCACCTCCTTTGAGCTGCTCTGCCACCACTGGTGATGGATCTCACTGAAATTCCACACTTTCACTGGCACCTGAAGAACCGGTTATTCATACTGCAAGATGGCCCAGCAAGGTAAGGGGGCAAGGACCTTTACAGCCAAGACAAAGAGTGGTACTGTCTAGGAGTTCTTTCAGCCCCTCAAAACTTCCATGGAGTTCCTGTTGAAGATCAAAGTTAAGCACTTTTCATTATTACCACAGTGATTCAACAACTATGCTCATCTGTCAAATTCACATGGGAGTGGGAGTGGGGGGGAGAGCCAGATTTATCTCCATCTAGCATAGTACTGACAGGGAGCAGTTCCATAGCCATAGTGGAAAGTTCCTCATTGCAGGTGGACTTATAATCATCACTGATTTGGGGAGTAATGAAATGCAGAAGTGAAAGTGGTCACCTTACTACTCTTGTGAGTCACAGCAGAATTTATAAAATCACTGGGAAATACCTCAAAAAAAATAGTAATATTTAAATCAGTTAAGTAGTACCAACTCCATGCTCAGTGACTGAAAATACAAAGTAAGCCAGGATTAACATTTAATCTTTTTCCAAAAGAATCAAAAGTTTAAAAGAAATGTTCCATTTTCAGTTAATGAGATTGGTAAGTAAATGCTACAGAATAGGAGAATACCATATCCATTGTCGATAATGTAGGAATGTGCTGCCTTTTCATGAATTAGCTTGAAACCCTCTATATTGCACATTCAAACACTATGCTTTTTGACTTTGGAGATACAGGAAAAGCAGAAGAATTTAGGGACAGTTCTGGTGATTTAAAAGGGAACCATTTATTTCTCCAATTAATTGCTCTTAAAATATTAATTCCCAATATCACATTTCTTTCCTTGGAAAATACACAGAACATGAGGTGAAAGACCATATAAACAAGAATTCTTCCTCTAGCATATTTGGTCGTTAAGTTTTCTCTCATTAAAACCATACTCACTATCATACATCAGCATTTGTCTTTCCATTGTCCCCTCCAAAAACTTCATATGATTCTGAGTAGGATTCTTTATATTTGCTACAATATTAACTATTCTTAATACTATCTTAAAAATAATTCACGAAGGCCACACAGAAATGAAACTATTGTATCTGGCTCACTTGAGAAACAAATAGTAAGGTCCATTCCACTGTATTAATAAGTTAGGAAGAGTGCTACCAATTAGTTTTCCATTAAACCCCTCAAATTCTCTGTGGGGCTCAAGTTGAGGGTTAAAGCTGCAGCCTTCTTCATTAGCAGAGTGATTAAACAACTCTACTCGCCTGCCACACTACAACATCTTGACAGGCACAATCTACCCTGTGAGAGAAACAGGGCAAATGTCTCTGTCCCATTTTGCAACTGAGAAAATGAAGCACTAATACATGTGAATTTCTTAAAGGGAAAAGGTCAAGGAACTTGTAAAGGGCTAGGACGACTGCTCTTTCCCGAGACAGTGGTTCCCAACCTTTTTTTGCACGTTAGAATCACTTGGGGAGCTTGAAAAAGCACCAATGCCGGGCAACCAAGCCAGACCAATTAATTAAATGCCTGGGGGTGGTGTCTGGACATCAGCATGTTTTAAAAGCTCCTCCAAGTGCACAAAGGCACAGTCAGCATTGAGAACCACTGTCCTATAATCTATGTACTTTTAGTTTTCTTTCTCTCACTTCTCTTTCTTCACTGCCTTTGCTTAACCAATCAGGGAGGGGATGAGAATGACAGATTCGCAGAGCGGAGGCAAATGGGAGTAAATGGTAATGAAGGAGGGACACAGCTGAACCAAGCATGTTCCCAGGTATTGGGGGGGGGCACGCAATAAGACACATGATTCATTAAAAAGCAAAAGGAAAATACATTTACATGAGCTTTTTAGCTAGCCAAGCTCAACACATGTAGTTACTGCAGTATATGCCATGTTTCTTCTCTTTTTTTTCCCCCAAAACATCAAATTTTCAAAGAAATAACTATACACAGGCACACATGTCCCAAATGCCAAGAATGAAATGCTAAGGAAATTCTTTCCAACATCTGCGAGTTTTGTACAAGTACATCATTACTCCTATGCACGTACTTTAAAGTAGAAAGATCAGAGTAGAATAATCAAACATACAAATGCAATAATAGTTTTTCTCTCCGATTAAGTATGATCTGAAACCCATTAATTTTTTTCCCAAGAGAACTTCACTTGTAACACTTTACCCCTGAGCACAATTTGGTTCTTAGGCAACCAGGACGTACGCATGTACTGGTACTAACACAGCAAGAGGAAAAAGCCTGTCTAAAAGAACCATCCTCTAATGAGGAATTTCAAGCACAAGAAACAATTAAGGTTTTTTTTGTTTGTTCGTTGTTTTTTTTAGGAGGTTCCAAGGATTGAATCCAGGACCGTATACATGGCAAGCGGGCACTCAACCACTGAGCTACATCTGCTCCCCAGAAACAATTAAGTTTTAACTTGGGATTTCAAATTGCGGGCATGCTGTTCTCTACTACCCAAAGAAATCACAAGAATATTCAATATTCCCCCCAAAGACTACAGATTTGACCTCTTAAATTTTCTAGACTCTAGGA